>CAIGRT010058161.1:0-11390 GCA_903798405.1 Fraxinus platypoda | reverse complement strand
GGACGTTTTGTGCTATTAAGCCGTATTTGCTCATGTAATAAGCTTATGTCTCCGGTTCTGGCATGCTGTTATTAGGGGCATCTAAGTTAACAAGACTGTTATGATGTTGATTCTTAAAGATTTTCTTTAATACGAATATGCATAAAATAAAAATAAAAAAGTGTTGCCTTAAATAAATGGTTATTCTTGTTTTTTCTGTTGCTCCTGATGGTGATGGCTATATTTTGGCTGCAAATTTCCAGAACTAGGGTATTGTTTGTTGGGATGAGTATATCTTAGCTGCATTAGATAGTAGAAACCAAAAATTGATATGAACCCCAGCCAATTAAGCAGAGGAACAAGAATCACTGTTTGTATGTTACTTGAATCGCTCTGTATTTCGTGCTGCTGGCTGTATTCTTCTTTCTGCATCTTGCATTCTTAAATCTGATGGGTGGCCTATCAATCTCCTAATCTGTTCTAGTCATATATCTCTATGATTATCATTGTGCTCAAAATATGCACAAATGAACCTGGGTGCACGCAATATAGCACACATTCACTCATCTTTTCTGACTTTTCATTGGGAAAATTTTCTGAAATATTAGCTTCTCTTGTTTCAGGTTGGTTACTTGCTTGGATTGGGTGATCGACATCCTAGTAACCTTATGCTGCATCGTTCCAGGTATTTTAGTGACCAAATTTACAATTGGTAATTGTCAAGTTTTTAAATTTATTCTTATAAGATGATGTGTGTCAGTGGGAAGATATTGCATATTGACTTTGGAGATTGCTTTGAAGCCTCAATGAACCGGGAGAAATTCCCTGAAAAGGTAGTTTATCCTTCTAGAAGTAATTTTTTTGAAACAATCTTCCACCTTTCATAATGTTTCAGACAAATTAATTCGTATTCCGTTTTAACAAAGTCAAAATTGTTTGATACAGGTCCCCTTTCGGCTTACTAGAATGCTTGTTAAAGCTATGGAGGTCAGTGGTATTGAAGGAAATTTTCGCTCGACTTGTGAGAATGTCATGCATGTTCTGCGTACAAATAAAGAGTGTGTTATGGCCATGATGGAGGTACAGTCTGAATCTGCTCTTACTTATCTTTTGAATGTAGTGGTTTGACAGGTTCAGTAGACTATTGGTATCATTGGAAGTCCCAAATATTTATTGTAGTCATGGTGAGATAGGGAAATACTGTGTTCCTTTTTGTTTTCTGTTTTGCCGGAGTTCTTTCTGTTTGTTTGTTCTGCAGCTTTTTTCTTTTCTTTCTGATCAGGTTGTTACTCCTCTCTCTCTTCTCATATCAACTGTGTTGTAAAAGTGCAACCAGTTATGATTTGTCATCGAACCCCTCAGTAACTACTGGAATACATAACTCCTAGTTTCACCAACACCATCACCATTGCTGGATGTCACCAGCACCTCTCTCTCTGTCTGTTTTGAAGGGCAAAAAATTTGAATATTAGAAGCAGGTGAATTATGCCGTACATGCTTGATGGGGGATAGGGTGGTAAATGGCGATGTCGGTGGTAGCTTGATGGTTGAGTTTTGATGGTAGCACTATATAGAATGGCAATGAAGGTTGTACGGGGTGTTATTATGGTTGAGGTGGTGGTGGATATTGCAGAATTGTGGTCCTGCTTTATGTAGTAATGGTTAGCTGCTGTTGGTGGTTGTATATTTGGATTAGGGTGGTAAGTAGTGGTTATGGTAATAGGTTATGATCAAAGAGAAGAAACCCTTTTAATTACCTCACCCCTTTCTCGTTCTTCCCTCATGGTTAATGCCGTGTAGAAGCTTTTTCCAGACTTTTTATCAAATTACAGTCAATTTTTCGAGTCACGGGGAGCAATGAAAATTATACCTTGTGCATCAATTTTATAAATGACCTTTTTCAGGCGTTTGTGCATGATCCCCTAATAAATTGGCGGCTTTTCAACTTCATTGAAGTCCCTCAAATGTCTACTCTTGCAAGCATGCATGTCCCACCCATTGTAAATAGCGAGGAATCAGCCCAAAATGGAGAGCTGCTTCAACCACAACGGGGTGCTCGGGAAAGAGAACTCCTTCAGGTACTGGTTGATTTTTATCTTACAAATCAATTTGCATGCTTATCTGTCTGGCAAAGTAAGGAGAAAACTCTCCAAATACTCTCTCCTCCTCTCTCTCTCTCTCTCTCTCTCTCCCGCTTAAAGAAAATACCAACTCCAAACTGACTTATGGTCTCAATGGTCTATTGTAGGCAGTGAATCAACTAGGTGATGCTAATGAGGTTTTGAATGAACGAGCAGTGGTGGTTATGGCTCGGATGAGCAATAAACTCACTGGGCGTGATTTCTCTCCGTGTTCTTCATTGCCATCTAGTTCCATTCAACATTCGCTGGACCATAGTACCCTTATTTCTGGTGATGCTCGTGAAGCTGACCATGGTTTAACCGTCAAATTACAAGTGCAGAAGCTTATTCTTCAAGCAAAATCACATGAAAATTTGTGCCAAAATTATGTTGGGTATGATTTCTTTTATCAATTTATTGATTTGAGGAAATGTTTAATTCAACCTTTTATAAATTGTTTTCAAATGAGAATTGACAAATGGAATACCTCAAGCTATTTGTCTTGTTTAAGTTATCTAGGCTTCTGTATGCAAAAATACTATTTCATCCGAAAAGTACTTTTAAGTAAAAAAGTTATTTATTCGCAATCAATTCTACCTTACTTTTAAAATAAGTTAATTAACTCATATTTTAACTTTCACTGAAAAGATCTATTTATTCTAGAACTTGAGTAGATAATTGTAAATAGTTTTTAGGCTTAGCCGAACTCACACTTGTATTCATGCATCTATTTTACTTTACTTTTGTCTAATCAATCTGCCTGCTCGTCTTGTTTCAGATGGTGTCCTTTCTGGTAAATTGGAGATCTCACCCCCCTTGTGCAGCTCCAAGCCGTCAGATGAATAATATTGCCTCTTTGATGGAGTCCGTTTGATAGTGTAGCTTGCCGAACTATTGGCTGCAGTCTCAGTCGGAGCCAATCCATAGTGATATATGAACTTATCTGGCTCGGATTTGCTGGTCTTGTGTGATATGTACATATTGTACAGAAATAGAGGTGTGTATTCGTGTTTTTAATAATACTAGTCAATGCACGGGCTGTGTTATTTTGAAGGTAATGTTAGTGTATTAAATGTGTTGAAATAGACTTTCCCTTATTAAACATGCTTAGAGATTTATTAAGTTATATGATTCAAGCACACAATAAATCTTTTTACATGTGTATTAAGGACAATCAAGTTACTTAAATAATCCAAGTTGTATCGTTAGCATTATATTTAAGGTTAATTAGTTTGATCATGATTATTTTTAACACGAGTTGAATCAAAGGGTAATTCTATTTGTACTCCATGTAGTACATCATGGAGTACAAATAGAATTACCCTTTGATTCAACTCGAGTTAAAAATGATCATGATCAAACTAATTAACCTTAAATATAACTATTGGAGGGGTGTCGGGACCACCCGACACCCCTCCAATAGGGGGGCGCCACTTGGCCCTTAAGTCATCCATGTAGTACACCATGGAGTAAGTGTAGCATGGTCCTGAATCAAAAGCACTATCAATTAAGCTAATATATGAAGATTAATCCTAAATCAATTTTGAGAAACGTTAAAAGATGAATTATTCATCAAAATTATACAACTAGTTCAGTACTGATAAGATATTCCTTCAATTGGTATAAAATTGGATGGATAATCTCAATCAGAAAAGGATTACACTCTTCATCTCTCAGTTCATGGTACTAACACCACAAATACAGGTGAGGGCGAAAATTCATTCATTTCCATGCACACATAAATTTAGAAGTATACATGTGCATTTACACACATATACGCCAAGAAACAAACTAAAATAAAATTGAAGAGGAGAACAATGTGAACCCCACACTCGAAAATATAATTTATCGGGACTTAATTTATAGCAATTCCACATAGCAGAAACTAATGGTGGTTGGTGAACATAATTTTATAAAAATAAGGGAACTATTTAGTCCCAATAAGATTGCAACCCTAATTTAGGTTATTTAATTTCACTTTTTATTTAGCATATTCTTTAGCGTCACCTAAACTGAAGTTGTAATTCCAATTGAGCTATATATCATTATTCTTAAATCAATTAGTAAAGTTGTCAACCTCCCCATTTTACATGGTCCAATTGGAAAGTTTTTGAAACACGCTTGTAACACGATGTTATAATTCAACTTCCACAAGTTGTAAGCAATACCAATAAAACATTGTGCAGGAAAGACAATTATTAATTCAACATTCTATATCTTTTAACCCCAAAAAATTCAATATATTTGTTGGTGAACTTTATTGGTAAATGATTAGAAAAAAGATCAATAATTACATGTATGTTTGTGTGGAAAATAACTATCTTACACAAGAATCAGTTAAATTTCATATGATACGATGTAATGGAAGGGCATACTCATCAGGAGAGCAACTAGGAAGTTTGGGCTTAGGCTTGGGAGCGGTGACAAAATGAAACAATGAACCCCAAACCCTCTCTTTTAAAAGAGAGTGGATATTCTGAATTTGAGTTGTGCACTACATTTTTATGATCGATTTGACTTATTTTTGTAGCTTGGTCTCAAAGTCTAGGAAACCAATAAACTTAGATGTCTTTAGTGTTAGTAGAAATTATACTGTATTTTTTTTTTGCAATAACTGTATATAAGTTAAGTTCTTGTTTCATTCTCATTATTTTAAAAATATATATTTTTTCTTTTATTTTCAATTACACATTCTTCAGTAAAATAATATTACACGTAAATTTGAAAATTTTCCTTACTTTTTGAGTACACATTCTCAATCAATTTATTATTTCAAAATGTATTATTAGCGGCTGGCTTCCTTTTTTAATCATTTTCAATGCAATAGGTAAAAAATGTAGGCTTTTCCCATTTGTACGGAAGAAGCAGCACAGAAATTGGCCAGAATAGACTAAAACAGTGCGCCCCACAGTGTATTTAAATATTGCAAAAAGTGACAGATCCCACCTGCTCGTGTGTGGTCTGGTGTGTTTATGTGGTGTACAGTTTCTGTCCACCCAACAGAATTCAAAAATGTAACATTTCAAACTTCTTCAGCCATTGGTTTTGATGATGCCACGTCATCAAAGCAAAATATTAACGTTCGGGGCCCACCTAGTATAATCCCCAGTTCTAACGTACGCCACGCCACGCCACGTATGTGACACCAAATGGACTTACTCCTCTCTAATTAATGAAATTCATTCATCCATTTCCATCTTTAGATTTAGAATTATTAATTATACAAACGGAAAAATCTCAAAAATTGCAATGACTTCTCTTCACCTATTGAAATCTAGCCCATCGCATTCGCGCGCGGAATTGAGCTGTTTCTGCTCGAAATTCATTGCCAAGGCATCTGTGAAAAGGAATCTCAGGCTTCAAGACTCCAGATTCGTACTTAATAATGGGAGGTTATCGGTTACCTGTAAACTTCGAGAAACCGAAAGCCAAAGCAACGGTAACTTGGAATATTGTTTTAATTTTTAATTTCTTTTATTTGTTAATTGTCAAATTTGTGGACGTATGAATGAAATGTGTACACAGGATTGAGTTGAGTATGAAGTGGAGAAATTAATGGAAATTTTGATTTACTGGGGCGTGGATGTTGATTCATGATGTTATCTGTAGGAAATTTAATTTATATGCTTCCGTCTCGAACTTGAGTCAGTCTATGGTAGTCTCTTATATTTTTTTACCTGTTCTATCTCCCTAACTCAAAATGGCCAGTCTTTGTAGATTTGCTTCATATATTGACCTTGATATTTTCTTGTGAGATGAATTGTAGATTGCTATATTCTCAAATTTTAGCGGCGCCGGTGCTTCGTCCCTGTTTCAGAGGCAATTCCAGTTTGTGAAATCTTTGAAATTTAAGTTTTTCTTCTCGCGATGATCTTGGTGTACCACTTTAATGGGCGTTAAAGCTAACAGACTATCCGTGGAACTTGATTATAGTATATTTGGTAATTTATGATGGTGACTGTCGAGACTCTTTATTGATCTGGTCCATGAAATGTGAGAAGAATGTTGTAATTCCATAGTTGCTCTGTGCAGACCCTCTACTATATCTGTCTAATCCAGTTATTACAAAACCAAGATTTTCCGATCAAGGCGTTTGGATATATATATTTCTAACATTTCATGATTTTCTCGACTTCCAGCTGCATCTTAGTTTTACGTTAATTACTCGAGTGAACTCTTCGCATAATGTAAGTTCGTTTATGATCAGAGGTCCATATCTAGCTATTCTGAGACATGTAAAATTTTGTTGTTGCTTCGAGTTAAAAGGTCTATTCAAATTGGTCACTGATTAATGTGCCAAGTTTCCTCGTGTTATGTATTATATCAGGTGAAGAACCTCCTGAGTCTTTGTTTATGAAGGAACTAAGGAGACGAGGGATGACCCCTGCTTCGTTGCTAGAGGAGAAAAACAAGAGCATTGAAGGAGATGATGGTATGAAATTCAGGGAAGAAGATGGGGGTTGGGGTTCCTCGATAAGAAATGGAGTCATGACTGATTATGAAAGAAACCTATCTAATCAAAGGGAAACATCAATGGCACTGAATAGTGAAGGCCTTGAGGTGGGCAATCTTCCTTTTTCTTTCTATTTTATCAACTTAACAACTTCGATGATTTTCTTCAACATAAGCTATGACACTTATATGTAGTTTCATTCTCTGTCTCACTTTTTATTTTCTCCAAGTTTTGGTAACTCTGAAATTATTGTCGCCCTCTATTGTCTGCAGTACTTCTCTATCTTCCTTCAAGTGAAAAAAGGGGAAATTTTTCCCGTAAAGAACAACATACAACCATCAAAAAGGAAAAAGAGGAGAATAAAAAAGAAACGTTTATACTTATTTTTGAGTTTAATCGTGAACTAGCAAAACTTTTGTCTGTTTTTTTATTTGTGATTCTTGAAATCTTATTACTACTCATTTGGCAAATGGAACAATAGAAGTACTGTTTTGTTCACTTCTAAAATCATTTCCAAGTAACCTGTGCTTAATGTCAATGTTTGCATCTTCACATGTTTTATGATATGCTCTCGATATTTATTTGCTTTTTTTCTTTGTTTTTCCTCTCTAACCAGGGTTTGATTCCACGGGCTAAACTTTTGCTTACCCTTGGAGGAACTTTCTTTCTGGGTTTTTGGCCATTGATTCTTGCAACCATTGCATTCTTTTCTGCCCTCTATATGGTGATCTTATTTACTGGATTTTTTTTAATGCAGTTATATCTTATTTTGTTTGTCTGAATGTCAATTCTCAAAATGAAATTCTGTGGTTTCTTAGTCTTTTTTATTCTTGTCTGGTATGTTTATGGCTATAAGTTGGTTTATTTGAAAATAGGATTATACTTCAAAAAGAAATGGAGAATTTTGAAGCTTAAAGCCTATTAACCACCATTTCCTTGTTTTTCCTCTACAGTATTTTGGATCAGATTTTGTTCACGATGCAAGTAAAACTCCCATTTCTCCACCTTCGTACATTGATCCGTACACGCTGCTTGAAGAAGAGAAGATATATCAAATGGCTCCTCGTCTACAGTGATTGGAGTAAGCACTTTCATGTATGCCATTGCCAGCCTCTCCAACAAGTAATTATGTTGTCATTTTCCACTCTCGTAAAAATCTGAAATTAAAACGATAACTTCATATTTCTTTATTTTCGATCCTAATTTACGAAAGTCGGAAATATAACCGTCCAGGTTTAGCATCCAAATATTAGCAACTCAAAAATCATAATATTCTATAATACATGAGCAGAGTCATACGCTTACAGAACATAGTTTTTCAAACAAGGCCGGAACTAACACGGACAACAAACACATCTCACGGAAATTAAGGATGGATAAAACACACTAGTAGTCACCCCCTTCGTCACCATCATCTTCAGTTCCCTCAGCGCCAACCTCTTCATAATCCTTCTCTAGAGCAGCAAGGTCCTCTCGAGCTTCAGAGAATTCACCCTCCTCCATTCCCTCACCCACGTACCAGTGAACGAAGGCCCTCTTTGCATACATGAGATCAAACTTATGATCAAGGCGTGAGAACACCTCACCCACACTGGTCGAGTTGGAAATCATGCAGACGGCTCTCTGGACCTTTGCAAGATCACCACCAGGGACAACAGTGGGTGGCTGGTAGTTTATACCACACTTGAAACCAGTGGGGCACCAGTCCACAAACTGGATGGTCCGCTTAGCCTTGATGGTGGCAATGTCTGCATTCACGTCCTTTGGCACCACATCACCACGGGACATCAAGCAGCATGCCATGTATTTACCATGGCGAGGATCGCACTTGGCCATCATTGATGAGGGCTCAAAGGCGCTGTTGGTGATTTCAGAAACGGAGAGCTGCTCGTGGTATGCTTTCTCGGCTGAGATGACAGGAGCTAGGAGGAAAGCATAAAGTGGATTCTGGGGTAAGGAACCAAGTTTGTCTGGAATTCAGTAACATCCACATTAAGGGCACCATCAAACATCAGTGATGCGGTCAGGGATGAGATCACCTGCATCCAACAACCTTTCAGTACAAGCAAAAATCAAAATAAAGTGAATTATAAAATTACAAGCGAAGACCGCATATGTGTGAAGAATCACCTGAGAAACAAGGCGATTCAGGTTGGTGTAGGTGGGTCTCTCAATGTCGAGAGAGCACCTGCAAATGTCATAAATGGCCTCATTATCAAGAAGTACAGCCACGTCAGTATGTTCAAGCAGGGAGTGGGTGGAGAGGACACTGTTGTAGGGCTCCACAACAGATGTGGAGACCTGCGGGGAAGGATAGACTGTGAAGCCAAGCTTTGACTTCTTGCCATAGTCAACTGACAGGCGCTCCAGGAGCAGAGAGCCCAATCCCGAACCAGTGCCTCCACCAACAGCATTGAAGACAAGGAACCCTTGAAGGCCAGTGCAATTGTCAGCAAGCTTTCTGATACGGTCCAAACACAGATCGACAATCTCTTTTTTAACTGCACAAAATCAAAATTTCAAAATTAAATTGTTAGAACATTAACGAACAATTAGATCATAGTAATATAACCAGGAGTGAGTATGTCAAAGTCATTTACTTGTGTAGTGACCACGGGCAAAATTGTTAGCAGCATCTTCCTTGCCACTGATGAGTTGTTCAGGGTGGAATAGCTGACGGTAGGTTCCAGTCCTTACCTCATCGATGACAGTCGGTTCAAGATCGACAAAGACAGCACGTCGTGCTGGACGTGCTTTCCGGAACCAGTTTCACTAAAGAAAGTGTTGACGGCATCATCACCACCTCCCACAGTCTCGTCACCTGGCATCTGGCCATCAGGCTGTACAAGAGAAAGCAAATGTTTAGTAATCCTAATTTCCAGATGGCACTGAAATCACACATAATCAAGAGAAATTCTTGTATTTGACCCAAGAAACAATCTTCAGAAAACACAGCAGAAAAGTTGGAAATTCTGGCGGCCTTGGAATCCTCATTCAATTTAAACTGGCATTATCTTAACCAGGAGACCAACTTCCAGAAATTTTATTAATGAACATAATGACATACTGAGAAATGCTAATAATTTAACTCAAAAATAACTATGCATATTCGGGGAACAAAGATGCATGTTCTGATAATAGGAATGCGAGTTAATTAAATAAGTGGCCACTGAACTTTATCCATAGTTACTACTTGCTCATTGAAAATTAAATAGTTACTCAATGCTCATTGAAATATTCATTAATTTACCCATCCATCACAATAGCCAATTCCATCTATACAGGTGGATAAATGTTCCTATGTGGTAAATGAGAAAAATGACGTGGAATACAAATTGGGTAAATCATAGCCACATCATCAAAAATTTGTATTTTATAAATAATAAAAAACGTTAAATTGAAAACGCTTCTTCCCCAAATCACCTCTTCTTCCAAATCACGCCATTCCTCCTTAGACTTAGAAGCCGAACCAGGTGCCGCCATGACCATGACCCCATCTCTGAAGCCTCGACAATGATTCAACCCACAAAACCCACTCAAAGTTTTGCAATATTATATGGATTTTATTAGGCCCTAATTTCAATAGCAAATGAAAAGGATTTGACATGGGAATTAGAAAGAGAATTTTTGGGGTTGATGAATTCAGTACAACTCCCGAGAAATGGGTTGAATTGAGAATGAAGGTTCTAAAGGAAGTAAATGGTGAGATGTTCAGGATTGAGTGTCCATTTGGTGTAAAATTATTTAAATTTGCGTACTCAGTATGGCACTACCCAGTAACATTGTCCAAGGAATCCAGCTAAATGGTCCCTCGTTCCCTCTTCCTCACTCTCACTAGATACTGCCCCCACGCCACAAATCATATATGTGTATATACTTCTGGGCTCTTAACATGTTATCTTTGTGTTTGTGTAGAAATGCATACAGGAAGGATAAAGGTTCATTTTGATTCTTGTTTTCAACAAATCAAGTTGCCCACAATCCATCAAATTCAAAAAACCCTTCACCACAATCCATGAAGAAGACGCGGGTTAGGACCCAAGAGGGCAGAAAAATGATTTGAAGAGCAGAATTTTCAGATTCGCTCCCCAAGAGGAGTGCCGCCATTATTTTACAGAAATGGATTGGGGGAAGGCAACGAAATCACTATCTCTGACCTCGAAAGCATCTTCGAAGACTTGAGAAAATCCCACCGTTATCTGAACTGGCTTAAAAAACAAAATGTTGGGATGATCCTAGTGAATATTGATTGTGCAAAGATTAACAATAATGTTAGAGAAGTCGTCATTTACAACTTTTTCACATTCAAATTTCACAGATCTAGCATATAACCAAATTAGCGGTGTAATTCAGAAACAAGTTTTTGCACACGTAGATGATAGGAAATTGTACCTGAATGCCATGCTCTAGGCAATAAAGTTCCCAGCACGCATTCCCGACCTGAATACCGGCCTGGCCAATTTGAACGGAGAGGCACTCTCTCATTTTGGATAGAAAAATCACAAGGAAAGGGGAAGAGAAATCAAAGGAAAATTAGAGAAAAACAGTTTGGCGTTTATCAAGACGCCTTTTTGTGAAGAGAAATGTAGTCGAGTTGTTAATTTATAGCGCGAGAAAAATGGGGGAGAGATACAACGGATGGCAGATAGTGAAGGGCAATTGAATTGGGCCCAAATATTAGCTGGCTTGGCCCAATTATTTTATAAGGGAAATTACAAAAAATCAGGTGTTTAAAGATAGTTTTTTAAAAATCAGGTCCAAAGTTTGTATATTCAAGAATCAGGTACCAATTGACTATTTAAATAATAGTATAATACTAATAATTCACACCAACCCTA
>CAIGRT010058113.1:0-11093 GCA_903798405.1 Fraxinus platypoda | reverse complement strand
CTGTCTCCATGTAATTTCCTCTTATAGCAACCCAGGCTGAATTCTATTGGGCCTGCTTTGTCCTTGTACACCGTGAGAATGATGAAGCAAAATTGCTGGAAGAAAAAACTATTTAGCCCTTGTTTGACACCCATTTTGATTTTATGGAAGAATTTGATTTGGAATAGTGATTGATGAAAGAATGTGTGGTTAAAAAGTAACGAAATTTTTTGAATTTATGTGTAATATTATTTTATTGATAGATCGTGTGATTGAAATGAAAAAAGAAAAAATAATGAGGAAGAGAACCAGAAAAAAAAAAAGATGTGAAACAAGGGCTTAATCAGCAAACACTGCCAATTTCCGCGAACAGATTCACTTCTAGTAACCCAGTTTAATTTTTTTTATTGATGAGTGGGATTTATCGAAGTGACAGGAGTGAATAAATATCTTATTATTGTTAATTTGTTGTTAAGGAAATGGGTTCTGAAGCGAACAATTCTTCTTCTTCATCGCCGGCGGNCGAAAAATTCTTCTTCTTCATCGCCGGCGGCATCCACGATGGCGTCGCCAAGTGGAAAGCGAAGTAGAGATCCTGAAAACGACGTCTATTTCGATAATCTTCACTCCCACAAGCGTTATCTTAGCGAGGTATCTCTCTCGCACACATGTACATGATGCTATTTATTGTTGTTTGAATTACAGTTTCTTTTAATCTCTTTCTTTCTTATTTTTTATATGATTTTTATGGAGTTGTTTTAACATTTAAGGCAGTTGGGAGTGTGATGTGCATGTTTTAGACATTGATAAAGATGGTAATTTCTTTCATTGATTTTTGTAGGTGTAATTCTCGGTAGAAGGGGCAGAAAATTTAATTTTGTTTGATTAATTTGTAATTGTTGTATATTAGCAGAAATATATTGATCGTGTGAAATTGATTTCCTGTTTTTGATCAGTATAAATCTCGAGGTGAAATGCATCTTATATGTACCTGTTTTGGTTTTTCTATTCTGTGTGTGCATTTAGGTTTCTAATTTTTATTATGCGAAAATGATGCAGATAATGGCTTCAAGTTTAAATGGACTAACGGTTGGAGATTCCCTGTCTGAAAATCTCATGGATTCTCCGGAAAGGTCTGAAAGTTCTCTATCCTATGCTAGTTCTAATAACGGAATTTATTGCTTACGAAAAAGGTTAAGCAGAAATTTGATTTTTCTGGTTGCATCATATTTTCACCGCACGTGCACATGCGAATGCACATAATATACATAGATGATGCTGGTGGTGGAATATCATGGGTCAGAGAGTCATGTTTAGTTCCCAAATCGGGTTTCTAGTACTGATTGAGTAACTTTAGATTGCTTATCTGAAAAGCTTTATCAAAATAGGCAGGCAAGGCATATAGATATAAAGACTTGTGACATGAAAAAGTTGGGGCTATATGTTATTCTTGTTGATTTTAAGGATGTTGGAAGGGTTTATGAGAGCATTTAGAACTTTCGTTTGTTTAAACCATTCTCCACATTGTGCTCCTTGGGATCACATGGTTGGTCGAGAATTTTTGTTCTTATAAAGAAAATTATGGACCTTTTTTGTCGAGGGGGATATTGGTTGCTTACGACAGTAGGCTGGAACAAAGTTCATATATTTTGTTCATTCTTACTACTCATGCAAGTTAGTGCAGTCTTATGATGATAACTGGGTAGTATGAAATTATGAACATTTTTCCTTGCAGAGTTGCTTTAGAGCATGTTTGGGTGGCTACTGTCATAATAAGCCTCAAATAAGTCAAAAGCAGTCTTATTTTTAGAAATAAGCCCACCCAAACATGCTCTCTAAGTCAGGGAAGGAATTCCCCCACATTTATAGTCCTAACTTTTAATGTACTTACTCATTGCTTTGCTTACTTCCTTGATACTTAAAAAGTCATTTTTCATCCTCCATCTCTCTCTCTCTTCTCGAGAGGATTTTTTCTGGAAGGTCCTGGGTTTTCTTATTTATGCAGAATAGGCAAAAAAAAAAAAAAAGCTCTCTTTATGTTTATGGTCCTTTGAAATTTTTTTAATACGGGGCAGTCTAGGCAGTAGGAGGTGATTGTTATCCTCCGATAAACACATCTAAGTAGAGATGTGCTCTTATGAGAACATTCAATCTATCAATCCTCGTTACACCATTATATCCTCAACCATTATTTACCTAATCTGACAACCATAGATGCATATTTGAGAATTTAAAAGCTTAACAATGGACGTGTTCTCCTCTCACAACATTTTGATTTGTAATTTTTTTTTTTGGCCACTTCCTGTTCCATAATTTTGAATTGTGCCTAGATTCTTTAATTAAGCAGGGACAAGTGAAGGTTTGGGATATAAATATCAATTAGAGATTCCTCATTGATTCTGTATTATTACCTGCTTGATTATTTTGGACATTGAAATCTGGTTTATTTTATTTTATGAAGTTTGTAATTATCTTCTTACTATAGATTTTGGACGATTGTGACTACTGTTCCGTCTCCGCCTTATCAGTTGTGGTTGTTACACAACACCCAGTTTTAATTTTCTGTTTATCTGTTTCAGGGATGAAATGTATTCACCACTTTATGAAGATTCAGATGACTCAAGATACTATGAGACTTCTACAAACACTTGTTCTTCTCAGCCTGAAAGCTTGCCAACCAGTCCAGTATCTCCCTACAGGTGCCAAAAACCTGGATTTTCATTAGGTCCAGCTAGTACTTCATATCCTTCACAGCAACGCCAACGAGGCTCAGATACCGAGGGTCATTTCCCGTCATCGCCCAGTGACATATGCCACTCAGCAGACTTAAGGAGGGCGGCCCTCTTACGATCTGTACAAATGAGAGCACAACCTCTAGGCTCATCACAATTTGAATTGCCGCACGAAACTGGGCATCATATGGAAGTTGAGGAGCAGCCGTGTTCTGATACAAAGGCTATAATTAATGAGAGGGAATATCGGATTGTAAAATGTGAGCATGATGAAAATCAGGACTTGAAAGGGGATGAATCTGCAAATTGATATACATTGGGTTTGTGCTTAAAGGTCTTACTATGAGGTTTATCAATTTGTAAATGTCTGTAGCAAAATTTTGTGTCCAGAATTGTATACAAATTCCCGATGATCTGTGGATAAGTTAGCATTACTTGTAGGGTAGATCCTTAAAAATAAATGTGCAGATAAAAATTAAAAAGTGATTAGAGTTTAATTACTTACGACATGGACCAGACACAGGTTTAAAAGTATCGGAAATAGTCTTCAGTGGAACTTTGACCCACGTCACCCGCCAGACTGGAAAGGGTGAATTAGATTCGACACGTGTCACTGAATTATTGGCCAGAACAAGTTTGAGCGCACTCTCATTGGTTAGGCCCCTCTACACCACGTAGCAATCTGTTCGAATTCCCCGTCTTCGCAAAGTAAACCACCCCTTCCGCGGTTCGGCATTTGCTTTTAGATTTTTCATTTTTCTTAATAGTAATAATAATTATATCAACAAAAATTTAACGACTACAGAGTTTCAGTAACATATACATATGCAGATCATGATATAGATTTTTGGTTTCTATGAATTTTTAGATCCGATTTTGGAGTGGAAGAGTCTGAATTATTTTGATCTCCGTGTCATAACACTATGGAGCATCGAAGATCAAAATTATTATTCTTCTGCATTTTGTCATTCTGTGTAATTGCCATTTCCGCGTAAGTATCAGACATTTTTGCTACCGCAATAGTCGTATGTTTGTATGCATAAGTGATTTGTCTTTTTCCGATTTGATTTGATTTGATTGATTGTTAATCGTTTTCAGGAAGAGTTATTATGAGATTCTGCAAGTGCCTAAAGGCGCTTCAGATGAGCAAATAAAGCGAGCCTATCGAAAGCTTGCATTGAAGTATCATCCTGATAAAAATCAAGGAAATGAAGAAGCTAACAAGAGATTTGCAGAAATCAATAATGGTATTGCTTTATTTCTCTTTTGACAATCCGTATTTCAACATGATGGTTAAGAAATTCATTGCTTCAAGTAGCATCATTTTGTTTATTAAAAAAAGCATGACCGTGTTGATTGCTTGGAATTATTTAGCTTATGAAGTATTGTCGGATGGCGAAAAGAGGAGTATATACGATAGGTACGGTGAAGAGGGTCTTAAACAGCATGCTGCAAGTGGTGGTGGCAGAGGTGGGGGCATGAACGTTCAAGACATCTTTAGCTCGTAAGTTTATAATTCTATATGTTTCTTTACTTAACCCCTGTTTGGTTACCATTATTTCAAAACTCTTTTTTCTACGTATTCATATTCAACTACACACAATAAAATATTCTGCACGTAGACCTAAAAATTTTCCCACTTTTTACCACAAATTCTCCGAAAATTCACCATTCAAAACATTGTTTTTCCCAAATGATTTCCATCAAACGGGGGCTTAATTAGTTATTTCTGCTCTGAGTTGATATGCTATGATTGTTAGCTCATTTTTTTTGGCTTATATTTATTGCCCGATCAATCAAGTCCATTAGAAGTCTTCTTGTGCATCCAGTTTCCATGCCATAGTTCTGTCATGCAAAACAAAAAAAGGAAATAGAAAAAATGAAGACTTTCATTGTCATCGCAATATATCCGACCATAACCGGAGATAATTGAATCTGTTCATGGAGATTGCACGGCATATTGTTGGTACCGGCAGTGGCAGTGTTTATTTATCGAGTATTTGTGTTTAACTATTAGCACTGTTTAGTGCTGTGAAGTATTTCCTGTAAGCACTCAAGAGTTTAAGCATTGTAAGCTCAAACATATCAGGTGCTTCAATCCATTTAGAAAAGTTGGTATTCTATCTTCAACATTTTTATTTTTTGAGCAACTACAAACACTCCCACTTTGTCAAGTAAGCTTTAAGAGTTAAGAGGGCCTATAAATAAAAAATGCTTAAGCAATGGCAAACCCCTCGTGGGGATTTTAATCCACTTCTATCGCCTACCTCCTTTTCCAGCCAACCATATCTAGATGGTGGAAGGATGTTAATCAGTTTTCTTTTTCCTTTATATTGTTTGCAATGATTTCCATTCAATTTAGCCTATGGTTGTTTGTTACAGTCCTAGACCAACATTCACCGTCACTTTTGGTTGTTGCAGCTTAGCAGAGTAAATGAAATAATACACGAGTAGTTGATTTGGAAATCCCTGTAATCCTATTTGGTTGTTTTATTAGCTTTTCTCTGGGCTGTGCTGGCATTCTCTTCTTTCTTTTCTTTTATCAATTTTTTTGTCCGAACTCTGTAATGTGACGTGGAAAGATTTTTTTCCAGTTTCTTTGGTGGAGGTCCAATGGAAGAGGAAGAGAAGATTGTGAAAGGAGATGATGTGATTGTTGAACTGGATGCGACGCTAGAAGATCTATACATGGGGGGTTCTTTGAAGGTAATGGACATAGACACTTAAGTTTTTAAGGAGTAAGCTTAGTCATATATTATTTTCGTTAAGTAATGTGAAAACTCTAATATATGACAACAGACACCCTTATTTTCACAGATGAATTATCAGTCTGACTGAATGGTTGAGATAGTCCCAGACTCATTTGTTTCAGCTAGAATATAATAGCTTGTCCTAAATGGATGTTTGCTCTTTTTATTTACTAGTTTATGCAGCAAAACATCATACCAAAGTTTTGTCATTCCATCCATTTTTTATTTTTATTGTACTATCAGCATTTTTGTCCTATGATTTCACTTATTTCTTCATCAGATACTGAAAAGAGTCTATAGGATTTAAGTTTGGCTTGCTTTTGAAAAAAATGAGAAGTTCATCATCGATAACTAAAGATTCTAACATAGTCTGTTCAGAATTTTAAGGAGTTGTCACAATGACATCTTTGAGCTATTTTAGCATGACTCACATGGCATGAAATACAACCAACATTACACACTGCAAGATTGAGTTGGTTTTGCAGAATTCAAATTATTCAATTGCAACTACCATATGTTTAATTTACGTGCTCATGCCAATTATGTTGTTTGTGAGATCCATCAGGTGTGGAGAGAGAAAAACGTAATAAAACCGGCCCCAGGAAAACGACAATGCAATTGTAGAAATGAAGTTTATCACAGGCAAATTGGTCCGGGAATGTTCCAGCAGATGACCGAGCAGGTATGTTTTCCTCATGAAAATAGCACAAATGGCTTCTTTCAAAGGAAGGTGTCCTTCCAACTTGGTTGTTTTGGCTTTTTTGCATTTAGCTCTTGAATTCCTAAGCTATAATTTTTATTTTCCAGGTCTGCGAACAATGCCCAAATGTGAAGTATGAAAGGGAAGGCTATTTTATCACTGTGGATATTGAGAAAGGCATGCAAGATGGTCAAGTAAGCTTTTATCGGCATAAATTTTATGACTGGTTAAGATCTTTGTTTTTGTTCAAATCTACATCTATGCTATGCTTTGGAAGGGATTGATAGAGAATTTCTCTTTACATATTTCTTTGTTCCGACACATTTGTCTGGTCTTCCTAAGTGCATTAGTTTTTAGTCTTTCGAAACCACTTATTGCTTCTTATCACAGGAAGTGGTCTTCTATGAGGACGGTGAGCCCAAAATAGATGGTGAAGGTGGAGATCTGAAGGTTAGATCCTTGGCTTTTGTGTGGTTTTTGACCTGCTTCTATTTAGTTCTTTCTGGATTGCTATTATTCCTGTCTCACTTGCTTTGCCATATTTGGACAGTTTCGCATCCATACTGCACCTCACGATGTCTTCACAAGGGAAGGAAATGACATCCGTACAACAGTTACAATTACTTTGGTAATGTTCTTTTCATCAATTATGCAATCTTGCTTTCTGAACAATTTGTTCTGCCTTCTCTAATTGGGCTCTTTATTTGTAAATTAATTTTGTGCTAGTTGGGCAGAGCTTTGTAAAAACTTATTATAGAAAAAGTTGTTACATTGTAACTGATTGTGTAAGAAATCATCATGTGGTTTAGAAGATACATTTTCAGTTCTGTACTTCACAAATTCAGTTTTAATTCCGTATTTTGTCATTGACTATTTTAGAAGCCATGCAATGGCGGAGTTTGGCAGAATGTTGATTATACGCTTTCGTGGCTCGAGTGCTAAGTTGTGATAAGGTAGCCGCATCAAAGACTGATAAAATGATTTTGGAGTCACGGCGTCACTTTTAGGCATGTCTGATGCTGGGCCTTTAGGTGTAGATAGTGTTTATAAAATTGAGAATATCATTATAATTGATATTATATAGGCAGACTTTTGGATATCTCCATTCTGTATGCCTCCCGTTGGTGCAAATTTAAAATGTCCTGAAGAAAGTACAGAGAATACTTCTGTCTCTGTACAAGTCATAGGTCATGAATCACGAGCTGGTATCTACTCTGTGTTACTCACAGAAATAGTAAAATTAGTCTTCTTAGCCCATGTTTGACAACCATTATTTTCAAACTTTTTTTTCTACGTACTCATTTTCAACTATACATTCACACAATAAAATATTTTGCACTTAAACAAAAAAACTTTTCCTTACTTTTTAACCACACATCCTCCTAAAAATCACTATTCAAAACTTTTCCCAAATAATGGTTGTCAAACAGAGGGTTAATTGTTTATTTTTATAGCATCAATTGCTGTTTCACTTCATGAGATGGTAATATAAAGGACCGTTGAAGGGGTAATGCAATTAGCCAATGCATGACAGACATTTTCCAGTCTCCTTACTGTTTACCACACCAATATATTTCTTGTAGTATGCAGCGTGATTGATTGATTGTTACCTACTTGGTTGATAGAAAACATAACTGATTTGTCAAACTCTCTTCATTCAGGTGCAAGCTCTCATCGGTTTTGAGAAGACCATTAAACACCTCGATGATCATCTCGTGGATATTAGCTTTAATGTGAGCAGCACCCAATTTTCTTTTTGTTTAATTCGTTTTTTTTTCCGGCTAAACTAGCCTATCCTATTCACTTGCTATTAGTTACGAATTTGTTGAGTAGGGTGTGAGCTCTATTGCCCGAAGCATGAATAATATAGAGGTGTATTTTCTTCTCTTCAGGGTATTACAAAGCCCAAGGAAGTTAGGAAATTTAAAGGTGAAGGGATGCCATTACATTTTAGCAACAAGAAGGGAGATTTATATGTCACGTTTGAGGTTTTGTTTCCCACTTCAATAACGGAGGACCAGAAAACAAAGATCAAGGAAGTTCTTGGATAGAAGTTGTGGTTTTCTACTCTCATCGGTTTAAAATATTTCCCGTTGTAACATGGCCGTTCTTGTAGAAGATTCCAACCACTGCTTAGATAACCTTTTCCCCCTTTTTTTCCTGAAGAGTAACATATATTCTCTAAGAGGGGTTCTCTTCCTCAACTTGGACCTACACCTTCGTAGCATAGAGCTGAGTTTGGCATTAAATGTGTCATTTTCTGCATATACTCCTATTGAATTGATATTATATTTAACTGAGTCGAGGGACTTGATAGTATAGTATTGAGTTGTAGATTGCTATTTTGCATTGCATTTCGTTGATGCTGAAGGTTTTTGATACACCTCTCTCAATATTTCAATGATATCTAATCATTTTTATGTTTAGTAGTCAATTTTATGAAATATTATAGCAGTTTGGAATGGTGTATTACACGACATTTAATGACTTATTTTGCGACATTGCCTGATCGAAACTCGAAAGGATTGTATAGAATTCTCAGCTATGAGCTTTTGAAAACCAGATGTGTCTAATAAAGCTGCAATTATAGCGTGCAAAGACATTCATGGACACCAATATCATGCATGCTACAATAGGGGGCCATGAAGCACAAGTAGGAGGGGCACATGACCAAAAAAATGGGGATTGATAAATAAAATCCCAAATATTTATAATAACCTCAATATACATATATATATATATATATCCAATTTTCCTTGCAAAATATTCAAAAATAGCTCCAACAATACCATAGCAAGCGATGTTCTATCCAGTATGCTTGTGAATTAACATAGAGATTAAATATAATCTTAATTGACAATAGAATTGCAAACGCTTGAATCTTTGTTGAAGGGCACATTAGGCTATCAGTCAATTGTAGCAAGTTTCTCTTCATCTACCTCGAAAGCTTTTCTTGCTTGTTTCAGTTCTTCATTCATGGATAACAATTCCGTGCATCGATTAAGTTTTGGCACATCCTACAAGATTCATTATGGCAATTTCAATTTGTCAAACTTTCACTGGACCAACTAGCTAAAAGTTCAAAGTACTCAAAAAATGGCAATTGCCAAGAAGAAAGTGACATGCAGATCTCCATGATTCCTAAAAAAAAATGTCAAAATTGAGAAATATTTATTATTTTTTAGCTCTATCTTATGTAAAATTCCATCATATATATGCCACAATTTGTACCTTGCGAATTAAGAAGAGAAAATCCTCAGTCAAAAGCTTTCCTCTTTTAGATGCAGTATCTTGAGCTTTATAGACCTGTAGAAGTTACAGTTATGGTTGACATGGAATTGCAGGTTTACAGCAAATAAAACCCAGTTCATATGATTAAAGAGATAAGAAAAGAACAAAATGACTCACCAAATCTGTTACATACTCCACAACAATATCCTCCACAAGAGCCACGGTCTCTGGAAGTGGCTATAGCGCATCAATTACAATACCAGGGAATTATAGGTAAGATTAGAATTTAGAAAACCAGAAACTTCAGGGGCAAAGTATACAAGTTTTGAAAGGGAAAAAGGAAAATGTAAACCCAACATACATTTTGATCGTCGCCGAAACCATACATCATATGCTGCACTGTTGCGTCCCATCAAATAATAATTAGATAGAATAAAATAAAAGCATGGTCGGAACTCCAAAGACAAAAAAAAACAGTGAGAGAGAAAACTAAAATCGCACAATCTTTCTGAAACATTCCACGTTTGCGCTTAAATGAGCTTTCAGAAGGTTGAGATGCTCCCGCTCTTGATTTGGAGGAAGGTCCAGCAGTATTGTTATTCATCCTCAAGTACTTCTACCCTTCATCCAAAGTGCAAAAGGCAGAGTGAACATCGACAACGTAATATAAAATCCAAAATAAGTCCTAATAAAGGGTTAAGTGCAACAGAGTCCCAGCTCATTTGACCACAATTAATAAATCCCTTGGATTTACTCACTATCTCCCGAACCAGTAATGAAGCGAAAAGATAATAAAATGAAAGGAATTTCCTAAATTTTACAATTGTATGAAAATGGAATTGTAAAGATTCGCAGAGTTGCTCGACAGAATATGCATCAAGTAACAACAAAGCCCAAGCAAGAGTTCACAAACACTGCTTAATATAGAATGTCATATGATCACCTATAAATCAAACGATTAAACAGCAGTATACTCATCTGCAGGTCCATGACACAAATAAAGATTTTAACTTTACTTCAAATCCACAGGGAAAATAACATGTGAACAGATTTACCAGAAGTCTAGAAAAACTACAGTTTCAAAATAACTCGAAAATAAGGAAAAGATCATCATTGATAATATAATCATACACTATTCCAGGTAAACTCAATCGATGAATTTGATAGCTGAATAAATTATATTCAAACTCTGGAAGCTCAGGTGAAAACCCACGTCCAAAATACACAGAATTTTCCAATAAATAATTATCTAGAACAATAAAACTAAGTTCTAATCAGATAATTCCCTAATGAAAACACTTCAAAACCACGTGCACAAGAGTAATTAACTTAACCCAGCGACTAATTGCAACTTCAAATTGAAGTACTAAATTCAGAACAAAAAGAATCCATCCGAAAACAACAAAATTCAATGAAACCAAAAGACGTCATCACGAATTGAGATATAAAAGCAAGAAATTACAAGAACGAATCCATCCGAAAACACACACCTGAAGCAAAAACCCAAATTTCAACCGTGCTCAATTAATCGGCCATCGGTGGTATGTTCTAGGATTCTATTTTGACATCTCTATACCCAATTGGGCCTTGTTACTGATTGGGCCTACAAATAAAAAATCCGGCCTACTGAGAAGCTAAATAAACATTGGGCCTTCTAGCCTGTCATAGATGGGGCCCTGAAGTTTATTCTCCGAGAAAAGG
>CAIGRT010058102.1:0-10683 GCA_903798405.1 Fraxinus platypoda | reverse complement strand
CCATTCCCATTTTTTTGTTTTTCAAAATTTTCAAATTTTTTTTTTGTGTTTTTCTTTTTAAAAAAAAAAGAATGTGCCACACACAAAATAAAACAAAAATCAAACACACAAACCAAAACAAAACGTGCATGTGCCAATGCAAACATGACTAAAATGCACATGCATGAAACTAAAGCCTAAAAATAAACAAATAAATGTGATGCATGCAAAAGTCAGTAACACATAATAATTAAGTACACTCATGCACCAAAAATATCTAATCAACTAGGTATATGAGTGCTTTTACCTTTAAGATCACCATGATCTATAACAAAGTTTTTAAGATCACCATTTTTCACCCAAACTTGCCTAGTACGAGAATGATTCCCAGACAATTGTGTCACCAACTTGGTCAAACGACTCACTTGATTAGTAAGGAATCCAATCTGGAAAACAAACTCCTGATTTCTATTCCTATTAAAGCTCTTGATTCTTTGTCTATTCAGGAATTGATGACATTTAGGGCGTATGTGTCCTAACTCACTACAGTGAAAGCAGGTCGAGACAAACCTAGGAACAATGTTATATTGACGCTGATGTCTATTCCGAGGTCGACGGGTCCTACGCTGTCAAGTAAGCCTCTGTCTAATAAATACCTTATCCTTAAGATCAAGGTTAGGCACATGTTTGGGCTGGTCAGTGGCAGGGACAAACGTCGTCTTAGAAGTACTAGCATCGCTTTCCTTAAAACCTAGACCTCCCTTTTATCCTACATATCCCTTATTCTTAAGATCAGGGTTAGGCACATATTTAGGCTGGTCAGTGGCAGAGACAAATGTGGTTTTAGAAGTATTAGCATTATTTTCCTTAAAACCTAGACCTCCCTTATTTCCAGCCGGCTTGCCCATTCCTAAAATGTTATCTAACTTTTCAGAACCACTAGAGAAAGTAAGTAGTTGAGACTTAGAATATTCTAGATCGCTCAGAAGGTTCTTAACTTCGATTTCTAAGGTCTCTTTCTTAGTGGTCAACTCGCTGACTCTGCTAGAGAACTTCTCAAGCTCACTGGTGAGGTTATTAACATGAGTATCTAAAGTTTCATTCATGGATTTTACTTCACTCAGGATCGAGGTAGATTTTCCTTAATGTGCGCTACTAACTTTTCATTTTCCAATTCAAGTTCTTTATGCTTCGTACTCAAGGCTTTGTTTTTAGTGATAATCTTAAGACTCTTTTCATACATCTTATCATAAGTCTCTTGGATATCTTCCTCACTAATCCTCATCACTATCTAAGTCCCTTTTTCTTTCACTCCCCTGGTCAGATCCTTTCTTAATTCTCGTAGTAAAGACAATATATTTTTCACTTTCCTCANCAGATCCTTTCTTAATTCTCGTAGTAAAGACAATATATTTTTCACTTTCCTCACGAGTTGATTTCTCACTCTGATTGTCCAAGTTAGACTTGTCATCAGTGAGAGTAGCATTCATAGCCTTATTTGGATTTCTCCCACTGCTAGGGAACTCACTCCTAACATGACCAAAACCTCGACAATTATGGCATCTCACAGATTTAGAACTCTTCCTAGACTCACTAGGACCACTTTTGTGCTTCTCTTGAGGTTTACTTTTATTCATAAACATTTTTCGAATTTTTTTAGCAAAGTACGCTAACTCATGTCGATTAAGATAATCTGAATCTGAGGACTCCCTATGACTATTCCTCACAGTGTTTAAGCCAAAGACTTATCGTTTGTGGGTTTTTCAAATGTCAACTCATAATTCTGGAGAGATTCAACCAATTCTTCAATCTTAATTGAATCTAAGTCATTGCTCTCCTCTATAGTCGTAACTTTAGGCCTAAACCTTTCAAGTAAGGATCTAAAAAAATTTCTTACAATTTTAGGCTCTGGGATTCTCCCACCTAGGTTGAAACAAGAATTCACTATGTCATTTATGCTAGCATAAAACTCATCAAAAGTTTCATTCTCTTTCATCCTAATTTCTTCAAACCTAGTGGTCAGCATTTACAATTTCGAGTTCTTAACAGCTTGAGTTCCCTCATGTGTGGTCGGTAGAATATCCCAAACCTCTTTGGTTACCTCACAGATAGACACTTTCCTAAACTCTTCTAGGAATACTACCATAAATAGGGCATGTAATGCTTTACTGTTCCAGTTACATTCATCTAAGCTTACTCAAGTCCAATTAGCAATGAAAGTGGGGATAACTTCATTATTAACCGTAGAACTAGGGGCAGTCCAACCATTAACCACACTTAACCAAATTCACTCATCCACACTTAACATTCCAATAAGCATAATTATTACCATCAAAATATGACGGGACGGATAATGAATTACTCATCTAGAAATCTAAGGTCGGGATACGAATTTAGGTTATGATACCACTTGTGAGTTCGCTAGATGCCGTTAGATTGATCTAGATTATAAATTAGTTCGACCTTACGTGCAGAATTACGCTAATTAAAGCAACAAGTCACTTTTCATTAGTTTCTAGATGGTTAAGCATACGATCCAATTTTCCTAAGTTGAATTACCGCAGTTGTATTATTTGAAAAGCAATAAATAACACAAAGTTTGTTGACGGAGAAACCCAACTGGGTAAAAACTCCGAGACCAAACCAGTTACCTCTACTATTGACAATGTGGGTTACAGTTCAATTCCAAACTACTTCTACTAGTTGTTGTAAACCCTGCAACTCCAAGATCTGCTGCTCATTCCAGCCTTACAATCTACTACTGTAGATACTGTCCAGCCAACCCCACTAGACCTCCTGATCTACCTCATGTGGCTTCCAAGATCTGTTGTACTTACAGACTCACAATCTTCTGCACACGTCTCTTCCAAGTAGATATCCAGAAATCACCTATTCATGTTCTTCTTCCTGTGCTTGAATCCCTTCCTCAAAGTGTTAAGGAAGTCACGTATTTTGGATTAGAACCTTTGATGTTTTCCAAAACCAGTTTGCCTGTTTTCACCAAAGAATTATGCTCTTGGATCTCTCAAAATATGATGTGGAAGTGTTATACAATGCAAGCACAATAAAAACAACCTTGTTAAATTCATTCCAGACATCTGTATTTATAGTTGGGGAAGCTTAAGTGTTATGGGCCGTGTAAAACTCTTCAAAATCACGAATTAGGTCTGGCTGCATAAATACGTTGCTCGAGCGACAGCAAGGCGAAAGTCGGGCGATGACTCTTCTGTTTCTCTCGCTCAAGCGTGAGTCAGGTGAGTAGCTAGCGAAATTCTGGTGCAGTGTTTTCCTTGTTTTCAACCGCTGACCCTAACCTAACTCATCTATACAAAATTGCATCCAAATTGCATCCAAATCCTTGTCCTTTATGACATTAATTTGAGTTGGAGCATTTAAAGCTGATGTGTAAAATATTATTAATTTATTTGGTCTATAAATGCATTTAAATGAATTATCTTTCAAACTTCTGGTTCGAATGATCTTTTGAGAGAATTTAGATGATGATGCATTGTACGTTATTCTTGGTTTCTTAATTCTTCCCCTAATGCAGAGAGAATTGTCCGATTAAAATTGACTTGCGTTATTAAATATCACACATTTGAGAAAAAGGTTCAAACTGCGCATTTCTTTTCAGCATTCTTTATTTTTCATTTCAGTGCAATATGGTAGATTAATTGTACATATATATTGCACTATCAAATAACTAAATGAAGAAATCATGCTATGACAGTAAGGCAATTATAATAGAGAACTTGATGATGGAATGATGCATTCCCTAAAAAAAAAAGGGAAGTACTTTGTTCTCAATTAAATTAATTGGAGGTGTTTAACATGACATAATATTAATTGTTTATCGACATCCTAACTAACACTTATTAAAATGTTGAGATTTATGCCAACTAGCATTAACAAGACACGATCTTGATTATATAATATGAAAATTATGCTCATAATTTGACCAGTAATTTCGTAAACTTTAAGTTTCGAACACCATCCAATCATCTAGTAAATGTATCAAATCTATTAGGTAAAAATAATTCTAGATGGTCAACATGGAAGATAATAGGGCCCCATTTTATCACCCTAATTAATTTTCAGAGAAATAGGGAATTTGGTCCCTATTTTAGCGAGTGATATTTAGTGATTAATTGTCGATAAAGATAACAAATAATATACAGGAATTTTTTGGATTGAAGAATCTTCTGGTCCTTCATTGAATATCCATTTGAATTTTTAATTTCGCATCATTAGTGAACCAATAATGGTCCAACTTGTCATACTAAACAATAAAATAAAATTGAACTTCTGGTTCAATATAATGTTTGTTTCAATTGTACCACACATTTTAAAAACTTAGTAGGTTTCTCTTTGATTTAGTAGGGAATAAATTGCTATCAATATTAAATTTTATTCACCCACGCAATGTTGTATTGACTTTTTTATAGTATCAAAACATTGTTCTTTTGAAATATTGTTATACTCTTGTTATGATTACTCACAAGTAATAGAACAATATTCTTCAGGATTATTGATACATCATAACATTCTTATAAAATATTAATATGTATAAATTTATCCTTCTTTAGGAACACAATATAGTGTTTTTCAAGAATACTAATATGTATTACTTTTTGTTTCTTCTTGAACAATATATTTATATTCTTTTGGAATATTGAAATTGTAATGAAATACTCTTCAGGAGCAAACAATTCTTTTGGAACATTTATATAAGGTGGTTGTGTTTCTTTTAGAATATCAACACCATATTCATTTAGTACAAATATGATTTCTAATTGTGCTAAATAGAAATACTTTTAAAGAATACACTTGCTTGAATTTAAAAGTTTTAGAAAATCTTGAATAGTTGACAAATCTCGCATTCTTCAAAGATGTAAATTTGAAAATATTATTTAAAAATTTGCTATTGTTCATGTAGCTATTTATCACAAATGAATTGTTGAACTTTGATAGGAACCGTTCAAATTGAAGCACAATGAGTTGTGAATTTTCTATCCAAAGTTCATAACGACCGGATCACGAAACACTGAGATATCAATATTTTTATTACAGTTGTGCAGGCTATCCAAATTCTACGAATTTATGTACAGTTGATTTCGAAATAATAATACAATTCTTCCATAGTGCATAGAGCCACTATAGGGTCAACAAATTTCGGGTTCGTGATAATATATAACTCAAATCATTTTTATGAATATGTAGTACATGCTAGAAGTAAATGCCAATACTTTTTCTTTTATGTGCTTCTGGCCAAATACAAAAAAAAATGCAAAAATATTCTATATTATTGTTGCATCGTCTCAATGTGATATCCATTGCAATCCATATCATACTAGGCAAATTTCTTCTGAATCTGCTAGAATAAAGTACGTTATTTGATAAAATAATACAAGTTCTTCCAAAACCTTCAACGATATTAATATTATTTTTTGCTAATGTTAAATTTTAAGAAGTACTTTTATTCTAAAAAATTATGTGCATAGTTTCACTGTCTCTTAAACACATATCTTGATAATCCATTTTAAATATTATTAGTATTTTAAGATTTATGCTTTTTCAGAAGCACTAATATAATATTTTTTGATAATATTGAAACATCGAGCTGCATGCCCTTCAGGAGTGATAAATTAATATTCTTCTTGAATATTAATAAAATAAGAAAATTGTTTTCTTTTAAAAATTACAGCCATTATTGAATTGTTTTATTTGTGTTTCTTTGAGAATACAACGGGATATAATTTTTTGAGACGAGTGCTACCTTGAGAGCACGTTATCTTTTATTATTGCTTCTTCAAGAGCAATTTATCAATATTTTTTGGAATATTAAAAGTTGTAATCCATGCTCTTCAAGAGCAAATAATATTCTTTTCAAATGTTAATTATAGTGTTGTACTACTTTAGTAGTAATAAAATATTTGTAATAGATAGATCTAAGAGTAATATTACTCTGAAATATTAATTATATTGCTGTGCTACTTTGAAGCAACAACAAAATATTCTTTGGAAATAAATATGAAATTGCAGTTTAGAATAAAATAGTTAACAAGTATAAATTATAATACTATTTCCATATATCCCATATATAGCAACTATAATTGCAATTTCTACTAATTGAATAAAATAGTGAAACAAAAATCAAGCATTATCATTCAACAATACACGTGGAATTCATGTATATATATATATATATATATATATAGTGTGGCACGAAAAAAAAACGTACATGACATGTGGTCAAAAGAAAAGTTGACGTCAGATAAGTACAAAATTCGAAGTTCAGCACATGAACAAAAGTTGAAGGCTTAGGGAAACGTGTAGAAAGAAGCACAAGTTATATGGAATCATAAGTAGGGGAGGCAGCAATAGTGAATTGCAATCATTAATCATGAAAAGATATCACTACACATTTTGCGGACACAAATTAATTACTGAACGATCAAACACATGAAATTAGTTTACCAACATCCAAATAGGTATCATAGGTCAATATGCAATACTTTCCCGTTGGCCGCCTTTGAATTTGTGGACAAATTGATGAAAGTACCCTTGATTCATGAATTGATTGCCCATGTAAATAAAGGCAGCTGCTAATTCTTCGACGGGAATGAATTTTTATGATCAAATAAATGGTCGATGAGAATTAACTGACAACAAGAATATGATCGTCATTATGGTTTGCACGACTGACTTGATTCATGAAGTTCTATGTATTATAATTGAATTAGTGTGCCCATCACATGACTTGCTGGAGGCAGTGATGCCTCGTTGTCCAGCTGTTTGACAACCATTTTAATGATTTTTTTCTTAAATGAATTTTGATATAGTGTTTTGTTTTAAGAATGTGCGATTAAAAAATATGAAAAATTTTGGGATTTATGTGCAAAATATTTTATTGTATGAATGTGTGGTTGAAAATGAGTTTAAGGAGAAAACAAAAAAGAAGAATTTTATTTTAATGGTAGACAAATAAGGGCTAAAGAGAGACTTTCTTTGAAAGTGGGGAAGGATTTAGGGAGAGTTTTCAAACAACTTATTGTGTAAACAACTATAATGGTAAATGGGTAGACAAGTGACTGAATAATTAAAACAAATAGAAAGAAAATAATACAAAGAAAAAATTATATATTGGACACTGAGATATTAATTGTATATATCCTTATGCAACGTGTGAAATGGTCAATTTTCTTTTTAAGAGGTTACAAATATTGGGATCTAGGTCTACTTAGGAGTGTCAATTTGACTAGTCGACTAGGACGGCTGTTATTTGGCCCCAAAAAAACTTGAGTCGGCCAGGCTCAAGTGTTACACCTCATTCATTTATAGTCAAAGTCAAAGAATTATTTAGTCAAAGTCAAGTTATTCAACTGTCAAAATCAAAGCCAAATAAGGATTAAGTTGAACAAACGATTTTCATGGGGTTTAATTGGTAATTGCAAATACTTAAGTGCTAGAAATATATATAAAGGAATCTAGGGATTTAGTTGATATTATTGGAAATGAAGGGACTAAAGGTGATATTGTAAGAAGATTGGGGACTTGACTTACAATTTTACAATAGTTATCCATTTAACTTTAAACATGTCCACTCATTTTTCTCATTTCTTTGAGAGAACAAACAGAGCGAGCAGAGAAGAAGGGAAAATAGGAAGGGAAAAAGAAAAAGAAGAAAGATGTAGGTTCCATTTTACAAGGTTAGGTTCTCTATTTCTTAAATTCTTCCTTTAATTTAGAAAGGTAAATGTTAGGCAAATTGTTGTCAAACGACCTCCCCGGACAATGATGAAAATATCGATTAAGTTCAGTCGGCATCGACCAAATGACTGAAGGTATATCGGCACCACAATTTGGTAAATCAACCATATAACCTAGTTGGGCCATTGGAAGCAGCCCAATCTTAATTAGGCTGCTCATGGCCCAACCCAGACTTGGAGGGCTCTTATATGTTGATAGCCCACTTATTGTTCCNTTGTTAGGCAAATTGTTGTCAAACGACCTCCCCGGGCAATGATGAAAATATTGATTAAGTTCAGTCGGCATCGACCAAATGACTGAAAGTATATCGTCACCACAATTTGGTAAATCAACCATATAACCTAGTTGGGCCATTGGAAGCAGCCCAATCTTAATTAGGCTGCTCATGGCCCAACCCAGACTTGGAGGGCTCTTATATGTTGATAGCCCACTTATTGTTCCTATTTGGGCCTTATCTTCTCTTATTGGACCTAACCTAAAATACACCCAATCCCTATATATATCCCATGCCCGTTACTGTTCTTTGTAGGATTATTATTGATAGCCATATTTTGAGAGAAGAAAAACGGCGGTATTGCTTTGTGCTTCCTGCCTTGGCTGTGTGCTACTACTTATTCTTCTTCCCTTTGCCTTTGTGGTTAACCTGTGGCTATAGTAATCTTCATCCTAGTTCCCTTTGTGGGCAGAAAACCGAGAGCAACCGGTTTGGGAGGGTTTTGGTTGAGTTTTGCCATTGTGGTGTCGAGTGGAACTTCTGAGCCCGGATTCTTGGTGCAAAGCTGGCTGATTTTCTTCACATTTGGTATCAGCGCCTGGCTTGGTGTAAAACCAGGTGAAATCGACGAGGAAAGAGGCCAGCTGAATCGCGCAGAGGCGATGAGGGTTTTGGTTGAGTTTTGCCATTGTGGTGTCGAGTGGAACTTCTGAGCCCGGATTCTTGGTGCAAAGCTGGCTGATTTTCTTCACAAGTCGTGTTTGGTAGAGATTAAAATCAAAATGTTAATAGATTTTAATAAAAATTAATGAACTATATGGTTAAAAAATTGTAAATTTTTATGTGATTAAAATTAATGGTTTAAAATTTTCATTTAATATCGTTGACAAATTTGTACCTGAATTCCAAGCCACCAAATTTTCCAAACCTACCAATCACTGTTTCCAAAATCTACCAGCTTACTGCAGTAACCTTCACCCGATACCCTACCAAACGCAGCTGCCACCTGCCTTTACTAACTGAGTCATTTGACCAAACTTGGAGCTCTTCGGATAATTGTTATGCGGTAATTGGGGAAAAAACCAGAATGGCATGAAAAGTGAATTCCTGAAATTGGCCAAACCACGTCGTTTTTATCGTTCAATTGGGTTTACAGTGGCAATTTCAACAAGCCTCCTATAATCTTTTACGGATTATGTGTCTATTTACCACTCTATTAATTGATAGATATAGCTAAGGGATCTACATAGGCTTGTTGACACATCTAGCACATAGTAGCCAACTTTTATTTATCAATCGTTCTACTTGTACATTCAGAGTTGATACCTCCTCGCATAGGGGATAGCGATTTTTTTATTTGAAGCGAACCCCCTATGTGAAGGGAGTGTCATCCAAGGTGTCAACCCATATGTGCAAGTATAATTATTATTTATTTATATGCATTGACACATCTCACTTTATACATCTAGTTACAACCTTTATAAAGCTATAATAATACCTAATATCTGAACAAAGCGTGCTCTAGTTACCACATGCTCGTTTAGTAGTGATATAAAATACTTACAAGTTATGAGTAATATGTAAGGCGTGAATAAAAAGTTAGTAGTAAGATATGAGTCCTATAAAATGTATGGATAGAAAGTATGTTTGATTAGTTTAAGTTATATCCATATTTGGTTTAGCTTAAATACTTAATTAAAATTCAAGTCAAAATCAACAATTAATTTTAACCACATATTTCATATTATCCACAAAATTTTAATCACACATTTCATCAACTTTCATCAAAATCTACTAAAAATCTTATTTTTATTTAATGTGTCGAAGAATTAAGAGGAAATCGACCAACTACTAAATTTAATTTTCAATTCTATAATTACTATACCTTGATTTTTATTCCTAAATTATTGATTTTATTTTCTGATTGCGACCTAAATAAAATTTCGATCGCAAACCCTAAACAATATCCTATACATTAGCCGCCATCGTCCATCCCATCATCGACGTCGATCATCACCACCATCCCAACATTCGCCGCCACCATCGTACCTGACCACCCCTATCTCATCCTTTTACCACCCTATAACCCTTGCTCCACACTCACCGCTACCGCCAATCATCACGGATCCAAGATTTATGTTAGGGAGGATTGATCAATATAGTAATTTTATATATAAAGAAGATAGCAAGGCAAAAATATTTTAATAATTTTATTTAAGTACTAATTATTATCAACAGTAATTAGCAAATAAATAAAAAAATTAGTGACGTGGTGGCAAACGAAATACTTACTAACTGTATAGTAGAATAAAATTGAGGAGTATGAATCTAAATATTATAAAATGAAGGCTTTAAAATGTCAAATGCGGAATAAAAATGCAATTGATTAAGCAAGTAGTAACATTATAAATATAAAATCAAGCCACGAATAATATCATAAAATTGAATGAAAAATGTTTAAAATTTTACAAATTCCCTATTTTCATTTTACTATTATTATGTGAAATTAGTCAAATAGATTCAAAAAAAAAAAAACAATCATTTTTTAAATCAATCGCAACCCTTCAAAGAAAACCAAGAATTTTACATTTTTCTTTACAGCTCACCCGGTCAATGGTCACATTCATCTTTTGCATTTTCATTACTATGTCAATATTTTTTACCCTTGATAAATATAGAAACGATTATCAAAATATTATTCACGATATTTTATCACTTTT
>CAIGRT010058083.1:0-19230 GCA_903798405.1 Fraxinus platypoda | reverse complement strand
GGAAAGGGTATTGATAAATTTTGGGAATTTCCAATAATTTCCCCCGGGCCTGGTGTCTTCCCCTAATTTCATTTCCACTCCAACTCTCCAACCATGAACCACCGCAACGCCGCGCCCAGCTTCGAGGTCAAGAAATTTTTGAACTCAGTTTCATTCAAGGAACTTTGCGAAGCCCTTTTAAAATTGGCAACAGCAACAGGTAAAGGAGCTGGAGCCGGGCTGATTGGAGCGACAGCGGTGTACGAGTGCATCTGAATATTGCCTTGTTTAAATTAGCCTCCGGAGGTCGAAATTCGAGTGCGGGAACGCGTTTGAGAGTTGGGTTAGGGTTCGAATTCGGGTAAATAGAAGCTTTGAAGCCATTGTTGAAGAAGAAAAGACAGGGCTTTAGCTCTCAACCTTTTCAGTACAAGAACACGAGGGTAAGTTGTGTAACTCTTTTCCCTTAAAAGTTGGTAGTGAGACACTGAGATTGAGCGAATGGGGCAATACCCAACTCTTTGCAGGTGAGACTGGTCAGTTCGCAAGTGATTCGCCGGAGATGGAACAGTGGGCCGGATCCGACGCTGGAATAACAAGGGGTACTTTGAATTTGACTTAATCAAACCCCTAATTTTCACTTTGGATTGATTTTCAGCATATTTCCATAACGATTATTTGACTTCAGTCATCTGTGTTCAATTTTGATTTCAGGTCTATGAGATGTGACGGTGGAATTCTAAAGGGTGCGATTCCATAATTTTCGCCAAATGTCTACTTCTCAAGTAATTTGAACATGATTCAATTTCAGGCTTGTGAGAACTGAGATGCAACGCTGGATGCTGGAATAGGTGTGATTCCACAATTTTCGTGAATTTTCTACTTCTCAAGTAAGCAATGGTTTGCTCTAACTTGATATTGAAAATGTTTGAAGCCTTGTCGGCTTATATAATTGTGGCCTAGTCGGCTTATATGAATGATTATTGTAGCCCGTAGGATCAATTGTACAGGCGCACGTAGATATTGTGTAATTGTTTTTTATGCTAATCATTGGGCATTAGATATTGACTCGTACACATAATATAGGATAATCATCGGTTTTGTTACTTTATAATATAAATATTTTGTTCTTTATATGTGTTTGTTATTCTACTGTTCAGTTTTAAGTTAGCATTACGTTACATAATACACTGTTGGATTTTACATTTATGTTGATTCTGGGGGGGCCCAATTTTCGAAGTTCGCATCGAGCCTCAAAAATCGCAGGACCGGCCCTGCTTAGAATTGAAACAATATAGTTTAAATTAGGAATCCCTTAAGTTGATCCATAAAATCTAAGGAAAGTGTTAAACAAATGTAACTTCTATTCTATCCTTTTGTTTTCAACTTCATACTGCAAGCAGTCATTTGAAGTTATGTTCACATAAACCATTCTTACGTCAAATGGAAATGCTTTTAGGCACACCCTTCCCGGTTACACCAGGTTCAGAAAATGGCTTCAAAAGCTGATATGGAACTACTCCAGCACCAGATCTGTTCTTCAGATATTCATCTGCATTAATAATTCCTTCAATCTCTTTCAGTTTCCCACTAAACTGTTTGAATAAATAATTGATATACCTATCTTCTTTCTAATATGGTTGGATCTTGTCCCCAAGATACTCTTCGTCGGGTGAATGGGTGGATAAAACCTCTAAAATATCCATAACGCTTGTTGCTTGAACTTGTGATTGGAAACACGCAAGGAGAAACTTCTTGGGGCAGATCATAAATTGTTCATTTTCTGTGTCGTTTGGATCTTTGGTAGGCATGTTCGTCCTAGCAGTGGTAGGATGGTTTTGAAAATATCCTGCAAAATCACATTGACCGAAGTTTACAGCGGCATGGTGTCCTGAAGCTACCCAAATCATGTTTGTGATGATTCCAATTAGGTCGTTTGAAGTTTCTAACATCGGCCACCAGGACTCTTCCTTCTTGTCCGCATGGCCTACTGTTCGAATTTCTGTCCACCATGCTTGGAGTTCATTGTCGGATTTGACAAGGTTTGCTTGGGGATAGTAGTCTTCTATCGTCAGTTTTAGGCCATGTGGAGCATTTGAATCCTCCACCGCCATTCCCCTAGATGTCACAAAACTATTAAGTTCTAGTGATTGGCTCATATTGGAGACTAAATTTAAATAGATATGCACGTCCCTTTATATAGGCTATGAGGTGTTCGACTGCTTACCTACTAATTAAATTAGCTGGCAGTGCCTGAAGGTTAAATTGCCATTGCTGGTCGTAGGCGATAGAGGAGACCTCCATGGAGTATTTTCCAGGGCAAATGCCTTCTCAATGATTCCATCTGCGTTAATAAGGTCCCCACACTACAAAGCATTGATCTCCATCGTGTATCGGAAGTGAGGATGTAGTAGTCTGTGAATTGGGTGCATTGCACTCAGTTGTCTATTTGTTGCAATTATGTAAGGCTCCACGCAACAATGAGTTCTTAGCCTACGAATTTACCAAAATAATAAAGATTTTAGGTTTTTCACTAATCTTAAAATAAAAGAAAATAAAAGTATTTGCCTCAAGGATTTCCCTCCATTTTTTGGGTTTGGAAAAGTGTGGATTTTTAAGAACGGAAGTCTTGTGATACGTTGGGAATCTCTTAGGATAATTATGCATGCTTGAAACGTATCTTAACTTACCAATGACTGACTAACTGATGATAACCAGAGTCATGAGCAAGGACATGGGTTTTAGCCAACCTCCACAGCCAGACATGAGAGGCGTCCCAAGACGGCTTGAATACTTTCTTCCATTGGGGCTTCCCATCTATAGGTGGCCGCGTTAGCTCAATGGCCAATGGCCTCAATGTGACTTAAGGCGTTAAGAAAAATAATGTCCTCGATCCATAGAGACTTGTTGTTCCCTTGAGCTCTCTTACCTTATTCACATATGGTAAGAGCAAATCATGATAATCTGAAAAGTTCTTTTCTTCCAATTCCTGCAATGGTGCCGTAAATATATGAAGTGTGTAGATTGTGAGGAAAGACAATCATGCTGAAAACTAGTTGATCACGTCTTAACTTTTCAAAGGTCGTGAAACCTTTGATTTCTCTTTCGATCAATTCCTTTGTGATTTCTGATTCAGCAGTTCTATATACATTAGTGTAAAGTTTGCTCATTAATGGCCATTCCTGAAATCAATTTGGAATTAGAGCTTCGATTTTATAATACGCAAATATGAGACGAGTTTAAGTAACTCTAGATGCACCATACTGTAACTAACTGGATGCTTAATAGATTTATTCCTGCTAGAGTTTGTCGTGCAAATTCCTCGTCCCTAAACCAAGAAAGCCTATCTCCTATGATAACAAGAAGTATATCGGTAGGAAGTTTGGTTGCCACAACCCGAAACAAATTACATGGTAAGATTCGGAAATTACTGTCAAAAATCTTGGGAGTTTCAAAATGCAAAATATCATGCAGGATATCATAAGATTTTACAAGCCTAGGTAGTATATCTTTTAAAAATCCCATGGCTTTAGCCACTGGTAGCTTTACTCCTTCATTGAACAGAGTCTTTATTGAGGTGAATTTAGGAAATGGAAGTACACTATCTCCAGAACTCTATATCCTTGGTATCAAAGAATAAAGCACTGAGTACATCGTTTTAACGAAAAATGCCATCTGCTTCACTTCTGAAAATGCCTCATCTATTGGCATATATACATTGTAGCTCCTCGACTCCAAATCTGCACAAGTGGAACATATTTGGCTAAGCTTAAAAAGTTACTTATAAGTAAATAAATAAATAATATAAATCAGTAATGATCTACTGAGCACCGGTGTTCATCCTATGTTAAGCACCGGTGAAGAGTTATATACATCCATTGGTGGATAAATTCAAATGTTGAGGCTCACATAAGTTTATCCACCAATGGATGTATATGATACGTCACCGGTGCTCAGTAAATCATTCCTCAATATAAATAAGCAAGTTATATTGTAACTTAGCAGTTGAAATACTCTTCTTGATTTTCGTTCGACCAGTTCTACACCGTAGAGGATACGTACGTAACTTGCCACTAAGAACTGGCCTTGCCAAATCGTCGCTCTTATCAAGATTCTCGAGATCATTATATACATCGTAATCATATATCCTTTGGAAGGGCATTCTTTTTCCTTGTAGACTTCAGAGCTTGTTTTGGCGTTAAAAAGGTTTATTTTTGTTAAGTAAATTTTCTTTTAGTAATTAAACATATCGAGGTAGAAATGAATAGCCCATGTTTGGTACGGATTAAAATCTAAATTTTAATATAAGTCAAAGTCAACAATTTACGACCTAGATAAGTATTTCTCAAGGTCGAGAGGTGATTCCAGTGTTAGTAATCGATATATGCGACCAACATGCGAATATTACTTGTCGATGAGGAGACATTTGCTCGAAAGGCCTTCGATGTAATATGATTGTTTATATACTTATTTGGGCCTAAAATATCGATATTTAATAGTTCTTTAAAAAAATATAATTTAAATTGTTGTATCTTATGTTATATAGGTAAAATTCAATGGTTGAACGAATAATTGGAAGCAACAAATGAAAGATCGAGGAAAAGTGCGAAGTTCAAAGTTTGAGGACCAAATTGCAAATATCCAATAGTTGATTCGGACCATAAGACGATATTTTGAAGATTTTTAGGAGACAATTGGATACAATTAAAAGTAAAAAAGGAATGAAATATAATCAAAATATTATCACAAATCAATTTCCAATCGCAGGAGTTATATTCCAGATTTTTAGTCAAAGATTGAGACCCATTTTTGGCATAGCAAACGTTCGAATTGGAAAAGTTCTATTTCTAACAAAGTTGTATCCCTTTGAGTTAGATTTTCAATACACTTTGAATCACCTCAATTGAATATCGAGAGAGAGTTATGATCAAAATACTGATAACTGTGCAGATAAAAAAAAAAAACATGTGCTTGCTGAGACAACTTTCTTTATTCGATTGGAACTCTTTTGGAAACCAATTTGGTCGTGATTTTCAACTAATTTTCCACTTCAAAAAATATCTAACAACAGAATACATATTAGACACCTCTCATATACATCATATACTACAATATTCCATCAATTATTATCATAAAAGGGACAAAATCTTATATTGTGAGAAGATTTCAAAGGCAAAGTTCAAAAACTCATGAATTAGAGATTAATCCTGGGATTTGTGAGCAAAGAAGCGAAATAATTATTGAAGATTTATCAAGATTACTTTAAAGAAATTCAAGAACATCAAGTTTCATCTTCCTTCATTCATTAATTCATAATTTCGGATGACGTTCTATACATTTAACATGATTTTTTGTAATTCCAATATGTTAGGTTAGTTTTATACATTGTTAGGATGAGATGAACCCTGGTTATTATATTTTTAATTTTTAATTAATTATTTTCGGGTTATATTTTTTCACTTAAATATTATTTCTTGTAATTTCAATATGTTAGACTAATTTTATACATTGTTAGGATGAGATGAACCCTTGTTATGATATTTTTAGTTTTTAATTAATTATTTTGACTTTAATTTAATTTGATTTGTGGATATGTATTATCGTTTTTATCGTTCTTTTCAATTATTTGATTACAAATTGAATTATTAGTGGATTTTATTATTTTTGAGAGAGACAATAGGATTTAAGTATGATATAATAAACATTGTAAAGTTTTTTTTTTTTATAGAGGATAGAGATATATCTCTATACTTTATATGGTTTCAATAAGTGCTCTAGCACTTTTTAATGGATTTATCATGTTTGTATCTTTTATTGAGAGATATAAATGTCATATGAAGGGAAGAATATTGACCAACATGAATTATTTCAAATTATCACTTTAATTGTTATATTAAAAATGGAATAACAAAAAGGATTCGACGTCTTAACAATGCATCTCACATATTTGAAAAACACATTTACTTACTTCCATTAATTTCATTGATAATTTAGGACTTGGTATAGAAAAATTACAAAATTTGTTTGCTATTCGATTAAAATTGCAATTAATTTTAACTCGGTCAAACACATAATTCTCGTGAGTTCGATCGATACTTTATTCACTATTTTATTAGTTGTTCACGATCCCATTCACTTGCGAAAAATCAAATGGTCAATGATCACGATAGATCGTTTACCTCGTGCAATTACGCTGCTAAATTGGTTAAAATCGAAGGATATCACGTTCTTTATATCCTTTACATAATAGTGTATATACTTACTAGGGTCAACATCTGCAGCATCAAGCTCTATAAGGAGGGTTCTGCAAAGGACGTCGGTTATAATATCGAGCTGTAGGTCCAACCTTGTGTGAGTGAGAAGTCCACCCACGGTTTCATGGACAGTAATGACTGCAGTAACATTGGTGGTGGTCGACTTCTCGATCAAGGTTTTGACTGCCTTTATCGTGCTAATCGCTTGTCCAACACAAACATTTTCACGTTTTCTTAAGGACGTAAACTTGGGAATGACTGCAAAATAAGCGTTTCCTCCACCTAAGATAAAGGGCTTGTAATTTGGAAGTAGGATTTGATGAGTAGACTGTGATTTGGAGATATTAAGGTTCAACATTGTTTTGAGAACTCTTTGTAAGAAAAGGGTGAGGTTCTAACTTTGTATCCGACCGTTATCAAAAGTGAAGAAGACCCGGCTCTAGCTGCAATCATTGACAAACCAAAAATTAGCCGTATTTTCCTATTTCAAAATCCCAAAAATGCCCGCTTAAACAGATTGGATGAAAAAAATTAAGGGGCACAATAAATTTTTCCTTAATTTACTTTAATTGATTTGTAAAAAGCAGTCAATAATGGCCGTAACAGTTGGGTCCACATGATTGTATAACGACAGTATTTCTTATTAAAATTTGCTCACAATGGAGCCCAAACAGGCTCTTATTAATTTTTTGCATATGTTTATGCAGTATTTTCGATAAGGCGGGTTCTTTGAATTATTCTCCTAATAATATCGGAAACAAGTATGAACAACGAGAATTTATGATACTCAAGTTTTTTCCCAACCCTTTTTAACTTCTAATACAGGTTAAAACAATTTTCATTATGCATACTACATAAATGAAGAGCCAAAATTACACTTCAATTTGTAGGCTGGATATAGATATTCATCGGTATGGAAAATCTATTCTCGAGGTTTCAAGCAGAGATGTCGAAACTTTATTTTTCCTTGATTCCAAAAATACTGTTTTAATTCATTAATTTATAGGAGTTATTTCATGAGAAAAGAGAGAACAAGCAAAGATGGCACGAGCTGAAATTCAGATAATTATATCGGACAAGTTGTTTGGGCTTCATGGTAAGTTGTTGAAATTATAATGTGATAAAAATGAGTGGGAGATAAGCGAATAATAGTTATGGTTCATATGAAATGTGCGATTAAAATGAAAGTTTGACTTTTGCCTTTAGATTACAAGGAGATTATAATGAATGACAGACAAACAAACAAACAAAGATTATAAGGAGATTATTGGGCGCCGGAAACTATAACAAATGTACTTGAAGCTATTCTTGTAATATGATCGTCTTTGGTAGAACCATTGTGGTAGAAGTCCCAAGTCAAACGTACTAATGTATAATTATTTCAGAAGACAGAGAGGTTCTAAATTACAAATATATTTTCTGATAATTATGCAATGATTTTTTTTTTTTTTTTAATTTTTTTTTGGCAGCCCTTGTGCAGAATAACCGGTTAGAAAATGACAGGAAAATCCTTTTACCAATATCTAGAAGTGAGTTGCACAAAGTACATTAAAAAATTGGAACATAAACTACTGCATTATTCAGAATTGTTAACTTAGAGCCTGAGAGGCTATAGATAGGCTTTTTTTACAATACAAAGATTCAGCTTGTTCACTCTCACCTGACAAACTCTCCCTTCATCGCTAACGAGAGGGCCCCGAGTGTTGCCCCGTTGTCCACAGTCACTCCGGGCATGGCCACTGCTCGGCTTCCCACAAACCCGCCTTTTCTAACCACAATCTTCCCGTACTTCACTTTAACTCCCTCACCTTCATATATGTGCCCGAAGAGCAAAGCCTCTTGTTCGATAGAGCCATATTCTTCAATCTTAATCAGTTCGGGATTCAAAATTGCACCCGTACTGTCTACATAAACTCCCTCGTCCCAGGCGATTTCTGCCCCCATGAGTTTCATCCAAATTCCGAACAGAAATGATCCTCCTGTCATTTCCATGAAATATTCTTCAACTAGTGTCCTTATAGCCTGCCAAGTAGTGTCCATAAATATCCCTGCACTCCAAATCGGCTCTACTTCACCGTCATTCTTTCTTCCCACGAGAATCCATTTACTCACAGCACAAACAAGTCCTCCTAAAATTCCGGAAGAAAGCCAAAAGATTGGCAGCAACCAATACATCTTAATCGTTGTGATCTTATTTACGTAGAAGATGAAGTTCAGAGGAGCAAATATCACTAATCCCATCAGAAAATAAGGTAGGAAAGTTTGTAGAAATGGTTGACCCGACATCAGCCACATAGTTACATACCAAGGTCTAGCCAATGTCACTTCTCTTGAAGTCTTGTTCTCGAATGCAGCTGCCATTGGACAGCCAGAGAGGTCAACTTTCACATCAGATTGATCCAAAAACATCTTCCAAGCCTCGGGAAGAGGTTTTTTGTTGCGCAGATGTTGGCATATTGCATATACTATTGAACGACCATGATCCATCGATGCACTCTGATTGCACGATGTTGCCCTGATGACGTCCACTTCACGACATCTGAGAAACGGATTAAACTCCAGCTCTTCGGATTCTTCCTTGGTGAGCACTTCATCAATGGTTACCTCTCCCACATCAACGACTGGAAACTCAGTTTCATCCCATGGCTTGGTGATGTCAAGTGCATTTTCTCGTGTGCTTTCATCCTCTGGGACTGACCGGGTTTGCAATTGAAGAACATAACGTACCTTCTCTGGAGAATTGACTCGATGCTGAAAATCATCCTCGAGGAAAAGTAAAGGGCGCTTGTCATTCTCATCTCTTGGGATTGCACCCGTTTCTGGTGGAAGTATACCCCTTGGTTCTACCTTGCCAGTGTCCTCATCGAACTTCCTATCGAAAGGCCTCAGCTTAAATTTGACATACATTTCTTGTCCATCCTTGAATCTAAAGAGCCTGCAAATGTTTGAATAATAATGGAGCTCTGTGTAAGAGTCTGCTGTTCTCAGGGAGCTCCACATTGCATCGCGAATATGTGGAGCATGCTTCACATGCTCTTCTCGTGCAGCAGCTCCACAGACGAGCCATGTTGCAAAGTCACCTATACTTCGCGCATGGAATGCATTGCCCGTCTTTAGGGTCAGATCCAGCAGTGGAGATGTTTGTTCAGCATTGCTTGATAGGATCCTTATTGCTGCGCCACGTGGGTCGAGTCTTGCATCATCATCAGAACTTAAGCAATTACTGTGCCGGATCACGATTGAGTATTGCTTCCCGGGAGAGAAGATTTCATGATCTGGCAAGGTTGGTATGTTGTTAGAGAGCCTTAGAAATCCCTTACCAGCAGCGCCAATCCGGTGAAAGTATCTCGATCTTACTTTAAGAGTTGTGCCAGCCAAATTTGCAGCAAGATTCCCAAGCACCTTCTTATACTTCATGTCCATCTCCTCTAACCTCTCATCAAAAGAATGAAAGGCATTCTTAACCATAACCGGAGTTGGGGACCCAACAAAAACACCGCCGCTCTGAAGAACCGAACTCATGGGAGCTACCGAGAGTGCCCCAAGAATGACGTCTTCCTCGAGGACAGAACCAGGGAGGACTAAACTTTGACACCCTACTACCGAATTATCTTGTATCTCAATCTTTCCTTGAACATAGCCATTTGAGGTGTAATATCCAGGAATAATTCTGCTGAAGTCCCCTAAGTGTACTCCATCCGCAACTGATATCAATTCGGGGTTAGACACAGGATTGATGGCTCGAATTGAACAATGCCTTCCAACTTTTGTTCCAAGACAGCGCAAGTACGCGCAGAAAGCTTCTGTTCCAGTAAGAAACTTGGTGAATCTTACATGGCAGGCGATCATAATTTGACGAAGAAGAAAAGCTCTGAACGGTACTTTATACTGATCTTGTTTTCCCGAAATACAGTAGTTCAAGATGCAAGTGAAGAAACAGAGGAGAAGGCCATAAGTGGTATATGCCATAGCTATGGCTATAGCAAAATTGATCGGATTTGAGGGGATGCTCGTGAACATAACTGCACATGCAATGATGGTGTACGGTAACCAATGGAAGGCTCCGGCTAAACAGAAGAAAGCAAAATGATGAAGTGAGGGAGGTTTTTGCATTATCTGGAGGTAGATTAAATAAGACATTGCTGCTGATAAGCTGCTCAGAAAACCAATCATGTAGATGCCAAAAAACTGCTGAATGATGGTTACAGCGTTTCCACTCTTTTTGCTGATGATTTGCTGTACCGTTTTTCCCTGTGGTCATCATAGAAATGGAGAAACCAATGGTTAGTCAATGCCGTTTGATCTTTAACCTACTGATTATTCGTAAATTGTGCTCCGGTTTAGACAATTCTGTCTTACATAACAAAGTGCAACGCTTGTGAATTCAGTAAAAAAATGCATGTTATGAGTCGATATTCTAGAGAGAAGTAATTAAAATCTTTTGTGAAGCATATACAAAAAATTTCGTTATGACTGACCTTTTGAAAACTCTCAGCATTAAAAACTTTGGCCTCAGAGTTGCCTCCACCAGAATTGAGGGCGAGAATTTCAGCTCCATCTTCGACCACAGCGCCTTTCTGAATTAGTGCATATGGTCCCACTGAAGATCTTGAACCAATTCTGGTAGGATATAGATTCAAGATTCCATTTTTCACTTCATGGCTTTGAATCAGTACTCCTTCTGCAATTACTGCTTCTTCTCCAATCGACACTAAAAATGGATCAGAGATGTCAATTGTATCAAGCAATGCAGAGAATGGAATCTTAGCTCCTAGCATCCTAAACCAGTAGTTGATGAACACAGTGCCTCTCAGGTGAACTGCAAGAACTTTCGAAGAAACTTCTTGAACCTTGTGAAGTGCCCACCACTTGGCAAATTCAACAGACCAGATCGAGATTTCAGGAACCAATGCATAATTTGGTTGCAGAAATGGAGTCCCGAAGAATGCTATGGCAATGCTAGTCAAGAAAATGCATAGTATCCAAGCAAGAGGAGCACACGCTAAAGAAATCAAATAACCAAAGTAGAGACTTGTGTGCATCGGATTGTGGCCAGCATATATCCAATGTGTAAATGTAGAAACTGATAGATATGCAGGAAATATCAGCAAGAAGGAAACATAAGCAAGTGCTATGAGTTGAAACAGCCAAATACCCAGCTTATGAGTTGGAGAAGCCTTGAGAACAGCTGAAGTTGATTTTGATTTCAATTTAGTCTCTGTAGAATGGGTTGAATTGGCAACTGATTGAGGACGGGACTTCTTTAGAAGATTCTCTGCAAAATTTGCCAAGTCATCAATGCAGGTTGCTGTAAAAATATCGATTGCACCAACTGAAACTCCAAGGAAATCTGAAAGTTTTTGAGCTGCTCGAACCACACCAATAGAATCAATTCCATAAGATACAAGGCTTTCGGTTGCCGACATTTCAACAGTAGAAGTTCCAGTCATTTCAGAGAGAAGCTCCATCAAAAAATTGATTATATCTCTCTTGTTAATATTGGAATTTACCGAAGGGCGATCTGTAGTGATTTGAGATTGCGATATATGTTCCGTGGATGGAACTGCTGATTTTTCTCCTGCAACAAGCTGATCGACAATATTCAAAGCTCCATCGGCAAACTTTTTGAGACATTCAAATCTCTTGACTTTTCCTGATGTTGTCTTACTAATGGATCTTGGTTTTATCAACACAATCGAAGCCGCAACAATGCCATGTTCTTCAGCAACACGTGTCTGAATATGTCTCATGATTTCTTTCAGAGCTGGCTTTACTTCTCGAACCTCCACAATTACTACCAATCCAACTTGATCAGTAATTTCTTGAACTGATATTCCTTTAGACATAAGAATCTCTTTTGGAACGCCAACAGCAGCACAGCAACCAGGTCGTATAAGCTCAGATGAGATCTCGACTGTTTTTTCAATATCCGAGGAGTATATATTCCTTCCAGCAACAATGATTAGATCTTTTATTCTCCCAGTGATGAATAATTTCCCATCAATTATTCGTCCTAAGTCTCCAGTTCGCATATATTTCTTCCCGGGATGGTCATAAATCTCATTTCTGTAAGTCTTTTCGCTTAACTCCTCCATGCCCCAGTATCCAACTCCTGAACTTGGACTTATAATCCATATCTCCCCTTCGTTTTCAGGTAGCTCTATACCAGTCTCGGGATCAACTATTTTTATATCAACGTCTTCATCATCTGAATTTATGTAACCACAACACACCCTATCTTGCCAATCAACCATGATCTCTTTACCCTCTCCATATGCACTACTTACATACACACAGTTTTCTGCTAATCCATAACCAGGAGATAAAACCTCTTGAGAGAGTCCAAAAGATTGAGTCAGCTTAAGGAATTTTCTAAGGGTTGTCGCTCTTACTGGTTCAGCAGCAATCATGAGAAAAATCATGGAGGACAAATCAAAACTTTGTGATTTGTTTGACTCTAATCTTCGAACGAGGAGTTCAAAGGCAAAATTGGGGCCAGCACTATGAGTCGCATGGTATGTGCTCATAGTCTGCAACCATAAGAGGGGATTCCTGATAAATGTCAGCGGAGAAAACAAAATTGCAGATCCACCAGACACCATACTTGTAAAAAGTCCTCCAATGAGTCCCATGTCATGATATTGAGGTAACCAACTTACTAAAACTGTGTTTGATGTGCTCCTGTATCTTCTTCGCATTAACTTTACGTTATGAATGAGCCCACCATGAGTTATCATGACTCCTTTGGCGTCACCTGTCGAGCCTGATGTAAATTGGAGAAAGCACAAGTCATCTGTTGAAGGTTCATAGATTTTTGATACATCATTGTCTGACAAGGAAAATTTAGCTTTCTTGACATAAGTATCTGTATACAACCATGGCAGATCAGGCCAGCGCGGGGAGCATTTGTTGTTTCCTGTAAGAAATACCATGTTTTTTGCAGAAACTGCCATAATTGTTATGTGATAACTAAGTGTTGACAGAATTGCCACTGCATTGCATGTTTTAGCAATATTAACCACATGAAGTAATGCTTGTCCACCCTTCTGTGATGGTTCGGGAGGAATTGTTGGAACAGGTATGACTCCAGCCCTCAGACACCCGAAGAAGGCATCAACGAAATCTAGACCCGGGATGTAGACCAAGAGCACTCTGTCACCAGGCTTGATGGTTGGTTTTTGGCTTGTCAAGAGTTTGTAAGAAATCTCAGAAGCATTATTGTGAAGTTCTTTGTATGTTCTTTGCGCTGCAACATGTCCCTTTTCGTTGATCCAAGTATACAGTGTCTTGCTTTGAGTTGCACTATGACTTGCCCAGTATTGCAAGTAAGCATCAAGAGAAGAAAGATCAGGAAACTGGACACCGGGTGATTCATCTAATTGCTTAGGAACTAATGTACGATTTGGCTTCAACATCAGAAGTCTCTGCAATACCAAAAGTTTCGATTAGTAAAGAAAAATAGCCATTGGTTCTAAAATAAGATTAGTCTTTTTTACTTAAAACTTATTTATTATTGACCTCACCTTGACATATGGATAACTCGGTACAGGATTATTATTTGCAAAATGCTTTCGGACGAGTTCCATGGCATAGCTGGAGTTCCTCTCTGTCAGCTCAAATGCCATGAGCCCACCAACGAAGTATGTGTTTTGTTGACCCTGTAGTAGAAACTCGAGCTTATTGTAAAACCCGTCCTTCATTTCTGCTTTTAGAGTTTTGATTAGTAATTATTACATGGAAATACCTCTCTGCAAGAAAAAAATTGTAAACATGAGTTGTTTAACATACCTTCACTGTTGACATGAGGAAAGTACTTAAATCTCCGTTGTAAAACCACTTCTTCGATTTGGCCTCCCATACTTATGACTGCATTCATCGCCAACTCCTCGACTTTTGATCCCTGAATATCGGCCGAGTTTCCATAAGACCAAAACAAAAATATGTTCGTGTCATCATAGAATTTCTGCATTGCAACAGGGTTTCCAATAGCTGCCGGATCATCCATAAACTTGTCAAAGTAATAGAAACCCTTTGGAATATGTTTCAATCCCTTTATCTTCAAGACAGTGGTATAATAGTCAATAGTCTGTACTTTACTAAACAACTCCATTTCGAGCTCACTCATGTCCATACGATTGCTCGAGAATTCTGCAGACATAAAACAATCAAATCATCCAGATTGAAATATTAGAATATTTTCTGTACATTAGTGTGAAATGATACAGACCTGTTATGTTCGAAGAAGGTGATCTGTAAAATTTTCCGTTGTTGAAAGGAAAAGCACCCGATATAATAATTTTATCGAACTCCATAACTTGTTCATCGCCACTCTCATTTTTAGCATCGACTCTGATGCTAGATGAATTGCGTTTTATTGATTGTACTTCGGTATTGGGAAAAAACTTTATTGGCATGTATTCACTCAGTTTCTTCCAAACACTCATGTAACCTCCTTTAAACCGGCGAATCTTTCCAGCCATTGAAGTCCTGGTGAACTCATGAATGTAAGCATAAGGCATGTCTTGAACATATCCATAGCCTGATGCAGTATATCCATAAATTACTGATCTAGGAACAGATTGAAAGCCTTGACCCTTGAGGTATTCGGGAGTTAAATCTGGTGCAATTTCACTCACGGCGTGTACCCCAATTCTACCTGAAACCTTTGCCTTATCCTGTAGAAAAGGAATTCAAATCAAAAATGGTCGAGCTGAAGGTGAAAAACTACTACATATATACTTCGTAAGGCATAACTGACCTGGAGTTTCAATGTGAGAGAGATCATAGATACATAATCTTCTACAAGTTTCATTTCTCTGAGAGCTCCGGTCGAGGTGTCTATGAGTGCAAATTTATGAGTTTCCATTTCCTCTGTTTCGGCTCCAATCTCTCTTGCCAGGTGAAATACACTAGGAGCACTATTTGCAGCGAGGACTTGACCTCCCAAATCATATATCCTTCCTGTAAGAAGACATAAACGGTACGTGCTTGAGCCTTGTTCTTAGTATACATCAAGAATATTTTTTTTCTTTCTCCAATATAATGTGCTTATGCTGAAATTTCATACTACATTTCTATTAGTACCTTCAATATCAACTGATTCACACATGCCTCCAGGCGATCGTTCTTTCTCAAACACGGTTACATCTGAATAACCGAGTTTACAAAGAGCATAAGCAGCAGATAATCCACTTGGGCCTGCTCCTACGATTGCGATCCTTGAGTCCGGAGGAAAGCAGGGATGCAGCTTTGAGAATTGATCATCAGTTGATACCCCAGGCTCCATCTCTCTACCGGGCTATTCTGTAAACGATAAAACTAGCATAAGGTTATCTAAATGTACATGTTCAAAACGTCCGATCCTAGAATAAAACAGTAAGAGAGTACTCAAAAGTAGATTTCCTATAGACGATTTAGTAACACAACCAGAGAAATTGGTAACACAAAGTACAAATTTGATCAAGAAGCTAGAGAAAGCACGACATACTTAATATGTACCTGCAAAATGTGGTTGTTATATCAACAATATAGATATGTACATAACAATGTTCTTGGAGAAATGTGTTGCAGCTCAAGGTATCTGTCTATCCAATATATATATATAAAGGCAGAATACAGATACAGATATGACCATACATGTCGCATATTCTTGATCCTATTGCAAATATTTGACAAAATATCATTACACGTTTGACTTTTCTTCAATTTTCTATTTTATAGGAAAAGTGACAATATTCAAGTTTTGAATTGGTCATCTTTGAATTAATATAGTCCCCGCCAGTCTAGCTAAGGAGACACTAGGCCACGACTCTATTGGTTTGGTTCGTCATTTCATCGTTTAAATAAAATATGCAAAAACCGCGATATAGTTTAGTCATTTCATCGTCATTTTGACAAGGTCTAACGCTGCATATTTTGGTGCAAATTATGTATAACCAAGGCAATAGAAAATTAAGATTTTTCCACGGGATATGATGTCGGATGCAAAAACTAGACATGTATTCCAAAACATGATGCCGTAAGAATCTGAGAAAAAATATAAATAAATTTTTCGACGTGTTATATGTTAATTATACCAATTTAGTTGATTATGCCGGCATTTCCATCGTATAAAACGAAAAGCTAGGATTTTTAAATGGGAATATTCCTGAAACTCAAACAATAAAAATGAGGTGGCCCCTTTTTAAATGGGATTATTCTTAAAACTCACATAAAAATAAATTAAGTAACAACCTTAATGGGAATATTCTTAAAAATCTCATAAAGATAAATTGAGTAACAACCTTGTGTTCTTTGTATCATGTTATGTTTACATGTTAAATTCTAGTATTAATATGGAGAATAAAGGTATATCCTGATTCTATCCTAGAAAAACTTTGTAATCATAAACTACTAATATATTTTGAATTTTGATTGATCCACTTCTATTTCACTTCAAATTTGTAACTCNTTACATGTTAAATTCTAGTATTAATATGGAGAATAAAGGTATATCCTGATTCTATCCTAGAAAAACTTTGTAATCATAAACTACTAATATATTTTGAATTTTGATTGATCCACTTCTATTTCACTTCAAATTTGTAACTCACCACCCTAGGGTTGTTCAATGGGGCCCGACTCGAGCTTGGCTATGCTCACCGGCAAGTTGGCTAGTGCTCAACTGTGGGGCGGGCCTTTTGCGAACCTACTCGCTCAATGATAGTCTTACTCGACTTGCCCCTCGATGGGACGAGACGTCGCAATTATTCAATATTTTTAATTAATTTTTTTCACTCATTATGACAAGCTACTCACACAAAAAATAAGTTGCTCGGCTTGCACCTATGGCTTGTCTCGGATGCCATCCAAGTCTGCGAGCGCTCGCTTCACTTTAACACCCTATCCCACACCACCTCCAACAAATGAAGTTTTTGCAATATATTCGAATCGATTACATCTTTTTCGAGACTCTGATCGATTCGTGCTATACCAGATCTATTGAAACATCTTAAACAAGTTGATGTTTAGCAACTATCACAAATCCCATATTATTTTTTATCTAGCACTTTGATATGTTTTATCGAGATCCTATCGCATTTACAAAGCGAAACCATTTTTAATCCAATCATTCCGAAAAGATAAAAAGGAGAGCACTAAATGAAATTTTCAAAGTATATCTCAACTACTTGGTCTATAAAGGGGACTCGTGACTTCATCCAATCATTCAAAGAATTGACCCCAAGACTTTTATTGGGTTAAATGAGATTATAAAAAATATGTCTATACACTTTTTCTGTCTTACACGTAACCTTTTCAGTCAATGGATACCTAATTTTTTTATTTTTTTCTCTTAATCATGTGTCATTGGTTACGTATGACCAAATTGGCAAATTAGCTTTGAAAATGTTAATATGAGCAAGTAAATTTATTTCATTTAATTTATAAATATTTAACTGTCAAGATGATTAAATATTTTAACAATGCCAAAATGATCATAGTGAAGGCATAGTTCATGTTATGGGAGAGTGTGTCTGCGAACAGATGTAAAGGTTCAGATCAAAGATCTTCGCGAGCGACCCTCAGGCAACATAGCATGTCGGATAATTATTTAAGAAGATCATGAACATAGCAAGAGAAAATTAAAAGTAAAAAATAAAATTTTAAAGCTTCATGAATATAACTTTTTTATAACTTAAAAGTAGGGGTTTAAGCAAAAACCTTCAACCCGCAAAGAGATCGCCTCTAAGATACCATTGGTTTGCATTCACGTGGACCCGTCATAGCACACGCAAAGGAAACCATTACGTGTATTTCATAAGAACTAATATTAAAATTTCTTTGTCGTTCTCGCTAGTGTCTTAAATTTTTTTGGTTTAATTTGTCTTCTTTAAAAACTTTTTGCCTATTGGAAGGATGGAAGTACGAGATACTTATTCTCAAGATAGCAGTTCTCTGGAGGTAACATAGCTTCTCTTTTACCTCGCCTCTATGAAATTCTTTATTATCATCATTTATTGGTAAATGTATTTTATACACTTATTCGGGATCTAAAATATCGATATTTGGCAATTCTTTTGATAAAATACATTCTGAATTATCGTATTTTATATTATATAGATTAAACTTAATGGTTGAACAACGAATTCGAACAAACAAAAAAATAAGGAAAAATGGCAAAGTCCAAAGTTTGAGAACTGAATTGTAAATATTCAATAGTTGATTCGGACCACAAAATTATACATAGAAGATTGATAGGCGACAATTGGATGAAATTATAACTCAAAAAGAAATGGAATATGATCAAAATATTATCAAAATCAATTTACAATCGTATAAGTTATATTCTAGATTTTTAGTCGAAAATTGAGATCCATTTTTGGGATAGTAAACGTCTGAATTGGAAAAATTTTATTTCTATCAAGGTTGTAGCCTTTTGGGTTATATTTTCAACTCATTTTGAATTACCTCAATCGGATATTGAGAAAGAAAGTTATGGCCAAACTAATGACTGTTGTGCAGAGACAAAAAATCTGTGTGCGAATGAAACTTTCCTTATTCGATTGGAACTCTTTTGGAAACCAATTTGAACGTGATTTTTAATCAATTTTCTACTCCTACAAACACATAATAGCAGAATACACATTGGAGACTTTTCATATACGTATTATACTCCAATATTCATCGATTATTATCATCAAATGACGAAAATTCATAATTTTTGCAAGAATTTAATCAAGTGGAGATTCAAACTTGATTTTTTGGGCAAAGAAGAGAATGCGCAAATGGAGATTCATCAAGAAACCATTAAAGAGATTCAAGATTTGTCTTCATTTTCTCAATTTATCAAAAATTCGGGTTATATCTTTTCACTTAAATATGATTTCTTATAATTTCGATATGTTAGGCTAATTTTATACAATGTTAGGATGAGATGAACTCTTGTTATGAGATTTTTGGTATTAATTAATTATTTTGACGACTAGTTTTCTTGGATGTTTATTATTGTTTTCACCGA
>CAIGRT010058072.1:0-15152 GCA_903798405.1 Fraxinus platypoda | reverse complement strand
GGGGGGGGGGGGGGGGGTAGGGGGGGGGGGGGGGGGGGGGGGGGGGGGGGGGGGGGGGAGTGTTCTTTGGAATGACCAAGGGAGACAAGTCTTGAAGTGAAAACTTATGACTAGATTGTCTTGTTGACGGACGCAATGAGAAGAAATAACATTTGGAAATATTGTTGATTTAAGATTTCCATTTAACAAAGCTTGTCGAAAGAATAAGAACAACTTGAAAACTATATTGAGAAGAGTATATCGTGAAAAATATACATAAATGAGACGGATTGTCTTTGTATCAATTACTTCAAAAACTATCGTCCAATTGTCTCAAAAAAATTCATTTGTTTGGACAAAGAAAGCATTTAAAGTGATGACAAGAGAGGGTATATTAGTTGCATCATTTTAGTGGTCTGGTCATTTATGTCCAACTTGTATGGACTCATTCGATATCAACAAAATTTGAGGGTCCCATCTACTAAAGAGATTGACAAGACCATCCATGATTGAGGATTAAAGGCGACAAACTGACGTACACTTATCTCGACTCATTTGGTGTCAACTTGTATCGACAATTGAAGAAGACAAACTTCACACTGTTTATATAGGTGATTCGATTGTCGTTGCTACAACTTCTCGTCTTTGAATGCACATATTTCGTAAAGGTCAAAATTCTATGCACTTATGTTATTTCGAAAGTAGCTGCTTCATCTTTATTCACTCGAATTTTCGATATTCCTGACACTTTCAATTATTTTCAATATCGTGATTTCGATGACAAACTCCTTATCCAACTTGATTCACATAACTCATTAGGTCCCTTCCACCTCACACACGATTGAAGAGAGAACTTATACGATAAGAAATTTTACTATAACCATTATAATTACAGTCATCGTTCACTAAAATTTCAGTCGTAAAAAAAAAAAATAGTAAAGAATTCCTTTAGTGCTGGTGTGGTTGACTTCTTTCCATTGGCTCCAAAAAAAGTTGTTCTAAAGGGGAAGAAAAATGCACAAGTAAAATCATTGCTCCACACAAAAGTCGGCCTAATATTTTGTTATATATTCTAAAGCTTAGTGGAGGTAGCTGGAGTAGATGTTGGGTGTCCTTTTATTTCCACATCCAAAAGTGAAATCCCTTGTAAATTGACCCTCAATAGGTTGTGAAAAGGGCATTAATTTAGAAAAATTAGAAAATTATTTGTGGATGTGGTTTCATTATGTAAAATTGTGTCTTTTCATTTTTGAAAAGTTATGTGTTAGTCCTCTTTATGTAATGACTTATTATGGGGGTTATAAGTGGATTCCCAAATAGTGATAAGACTCTCCACATATGGATCTTTGTTTTCTATTGCTTTTTTGGGACTCCATAATGGTTATATGAACATTAATAACTAGGGGTATATAATAGGTCGGATCTAGATGAGTTTAGACGCCTATCATCGTTTGTAAGAACAAATAAGATGGACATAGTCGATGAGGGAAATTATACCTTGTTTTTTCTTTTTAGTTATGCTTTCCGAGCTAACTTATTAATTGATATAATACCTCTCAACTTCTACTCCTTGACTTCTTAAATAAAATGTCATTTCAGAGATATGGAAAAGGTGACCTAAAACAAGACTTTCATAAATTCATAATCAATATACTCTATAATTAGCCCCTGTTTGGAGCTATTTTCAGTAAAAAAATGATAGTTAACTACAACAGGTGGGTCCCACATGTGAGACAGCAAGTCAAAAATGGCTGCTGATTTTCATGTTTAACGGTAAAAAAATGAATTTTTTGGGTTGAGAAATGGCTACCAAATAGGCTCTTAGTCTATATATTATTGTGAGAAAAGTAGAGTTGTTGCAAGAAGCATTAAACAAGATTTTCCTAAAAATCTACTCTATAAATAGGTGTCACATTTTAATCGAAATCAAACATCTCATACCGGAATCGAAGGTTTTGGTTTGGTTCCAAAAATAAAATCGAAATTAATCAAGTCCCGGACAACACTTTGTTCTTGAACTGGAACAGTGGATACTCGATTTTCTGAAACCAAATTTATCATTTTTTTATAATTTTTTTTTACTTTTTTCCAATTTATTCATTCTGATCCATTACCTGATCAACAACTAGTAAGTTTGCAATGCCCGAGTAGTAAGTACCATAATTAATTAGATTCATTCTTTTGAATAATTGAATCATATCACTCGTACATGTCACGTTTGTTTTTTTTAATGAAAATGTAGTATATTATTGAATCTGAATTGGAATCAATAGTATAAATTCAAGTTCGGTTTTCATAATTACGTGGATTCAAATAGTTTCCCTTACGAAATATATGGAATGTAGTGGATGGTTCAAAATATTGAAATATCTTGGTCGATCCACTCGAAAATTTTCCGACTTATTAGGTTATTTATATCTCGACGGTTAAGAATGTTGTATTTGATTTAAACGAAATCTTGTCAAGATACGACCTTTGACGTGTTGGAAAGGTTCAAATGTCGAAGATGTGACCTAGGCTTTAGACTCTAAAGAGATCAAATCGGATTGAGATGAAACCTCATCAAGATATAGATCCAACGGCTATTATTGTTCCTTGCAAAATGCTGTGTTAATAAAAGTCATGTAATTGAATTTCCGAAAGCATTTGAGAAAATAAATTAAAAACAAAAAAACAAAAACTATAAAACGTGAATTATGCTAATGGCCGATGAGAGTCCACGTAATTAAATTATCAAAAGAGTCACGTGAATTATCAAATGAAAATGACTTAAAATATATTTACCAGTGACAAATTTCTATTTCATGTACAACTTTATCATGATCTTGTTGGAAAATATATTTTGGTCTAGATATTTTTTCATAATGTGTCTTTATTACGTTTGTTGATAGTTATCTCTTAGAAGTAGGGACAGATTTAGGGTGGATCGGGCCGATAGTCCGCCCAGTCCTCAACCCGTTAATTTTTTTTAGTGTAAAAAGAAAAATATTCCATGTAAAAAATATATTTTTTTTGTGTAATTTTTTTTTTCTACATATTAGTCCGACTTATAGTCCGATCCTGAATCCGTCTCTACTTAGAAGCTTGAATATAATAGATCACCTGCAATCACAATAAATTGTATAATTTTTGTGTGCTCTCTGTGTTTTAAACATGTTATACCGATAAGAAAGTGTTACTTTTATGTACAATAATTGTACGTCCACACAAAATATGTCCAACCACCTAATTTTTCGTCACTCGCTTCAATTTTCGAAATAGGTTACTATAAACTTGTTTATTCTAATTCCATATGAAATAGAAATTTTGCTTTGGACAAAGATGATAGTAGAGATGGCAATTTTCCCCGTCCCGCCCCCGAATGGGGCAAAAAAACCCGTCCCGAACGTGTTGGCGGGGTGGGGTGAGGTTTGTCGCCCCGTCTCGGGTTGCAAGGGTGGGGACATTGTTTGTTTTTGACATTTTTTGTTTCGAGTGCTTGTTTTGAATATTAATATAGTTAGTTTGAATATTATTTGTTTTGGATTTTAAAATTTTGAATTTGTATTTTAACTGGAAAAAAAAAAACTAACAAACGGGGCAGGAAACGAGGCAGGCCCACGCCCTGCCCCGTCTAAGGCAGGCAAGGCGGGGTGAGAGAGTGGCATGGTGGGGCACTTCGCCCCGTCCCAAAACCGCTCCGTTGCCATCACTAGATGATAGACGCATGGTCATTTCCAAGTCCAATTATTGTAGTATGGAATCAAGAATATGTGAACATGCATACATTGGGGAATCTTTATGATAGTTTTGGATAAATACAACATGAATTCACTATTATATTATTGGTACTTGCAACTTGAATTAATTGATGTAACATTAACAAAATCTAGAAACATTAAAAATAATATAAAATTTCTATTAGTATATTAATTAATTTACCCAATCCTACAATCTTATCAATCCTAAGCGGCTATGAGATAAAATGAAGAGAAAATTATAGCGGATGTCCTTAACTTATGTATTTTGTGCAAATGGATCCACGACCTTTAATATTTGTAGCTCTTCACAATTATTTTTTTCCAAATTAGAAATTGCAGTGCCGTCTTTATCCACTCATCCAACTTTTCACCGACGCTGCATTTCATGTAAGCATTTCAAAAGGAGAAGGGTTTCCTTTTGCAACATGAGATTATTGCAAATTTCATATTCAACCCTTCAATTTCAAAAAAGAGAAGAATATTATTCAACTTGAAATTTATATATAACATTTTCGTGTCGGGTAATATACGAGCAGAGATGCATTCTAGGTTTTTGGGGAATTCCTTCACAATAATCAAAGGAGACATGATTTTTCTCTTACTAAAAGTGTGCACATTTCACTTAAAAATGCTTATTTAACGTTTGCAATCTTTTTGCAAGGACCACTAATGTAAAAGGTTGAAGACAATGTTACCAAGATTTGAAGATTGGAGGACTCATTCGCACGAAAATGCAAAGGAGAAGTGCCCTCATGCAATTTTTCCCAAAACATATAAATAGGTTCCAATATATCATTTAATATTTATTTTTTCATAGATAAAATAAATTTAACAATCATACTACGTGTACAACTTGTCTTACATTAATTTTTACATTCTTCCACATGCCACGATCATAGCCTTTAATTTCCTCAACACATTTTCACATTACTGTCCAGATTCTGCCACATACGAAGACGATGTTATGGAACATGTACACAAGAATGTACCTCTAGCAAAATTCTAAATTTAATACATAAATCTTATGAAAATGACATGTATTTACGTGTAAAGCATGTTAGGCAGCTAGGATTCCACGTCATACGGTTTGTCTTGTTTCATATTTGTGATTAGTTAGGATATGATCATGTTAGGGCTTGCTTGCGAGTTTCATTTTTGCTATATGTACTTCAAGTTTGACATTATTGTGAGATGATAACTTTTCATACATTGATTTTAAAAATACTTAAACAATCGATGACATAGATTTTGAGACATCTTGTAATGTCAAACTTATTGTATACATAGAGTGTACACGTAGTTTAATTCTAGGAGTTTTGGGGTACTGGATAGAGATGGAAACGAATCCGATGGCCCTACTGCCGAAATGGGTGGAGCAATGCAATATCGAACATTTTGCCGTCCCTAATCATCCAAAATCTTTTAAAATAAATTTTGAAATGCATTATTTAAGCTAATAAATCAAATATAAACTGGGTTGTTACATATCGGATTTCCTAAAACGAATTGTACAAGAAATTAAAAAAATGGAAAATTATTAAAATCATGAATTGAATGCAAATTATATTTTTACCTATACTAGTGGTAGGTTGGTAATTTTCATTAAGGCTAATTAAATTACACGAAAACGACCTAAGACTCGTCTAATTCAAGTTTTGTTCACAAAAGTGACACAATTTAATATAATATATTAACATGGGTGGATATCCAGAAATTGAGTCCAAATATCTTGAAAATTAGACAGATGTTTATTTCAGCACCATTGATATTAGATAAATATTTTACATAAATTGTATATGAACTATAATGTAAAAAAAATGAGAATTTTTACCGTTGGAATAGTGTCTAGCCGCAATAGTTGACCATTTTGTGAGTGAGTGGGCCCCACTATTTTGAAAAAAGGGTCAAATTTCTCATATTCTTACTCTCTCTGTTAACGATAAAACTATCAATAAATTACAATTCAATTAAGAAATTAGTAAAAAAAAATGAAATTGAATCAAATTTTGGTTCTGCAGTTAGAGCCAAGCATCAAACTAGAACAATTCGATTCTTGATTCAAAACCCATAATCAAATTGATTTTGGTTCACTATGGTCTAAGTGAGTACGAGTATAAATTCTCAGTTCAACTTTGCATGATACGGGGCCAAGTGTTTGGTACTATACTGTTTTGCTACTTACAATGCACCTTCTCTCTATAGAATTTGGGCATATTGGCGTCGATTAAAGTATTTTTTTTTTAAATAAGTTTTAAATTTGATGTACCAACCATGGTCCAAATTATATAGGAAGGTACGTCGTAAGTAGCAAAATCATATATATCTAAAAGTCTTGTCCTTATCAAGCAAAGTATCAAAATAGTATCAAGGAAGCAATTGCACCTATCAATCTTATTCCCATTTACTTATCTAATTAGACCCGATAAGCCCATTTATAAAAAAAAAAAAAGTACAAAAATAATCCAAATAGGTATTTTAGAGAGCCCCCCCATCATGGGTAGTTTCCCCATTGCCTATATATACACACCCCAACACCTTCTCTCTATATGCATTAATGAATCTATAGATACATATAGATATAGGCGCGTTTTGATCGAAGGAAAGCCCTAGATTTCAGTCTCAGGTTTGGAATAATTTTTTATTGTGTTAAATTTTCAGATTGAGGTTTGGCAGTGGTGTTGCCGTGGCGGTGGTGGTGGTGGTGGAAGTGTGAAGAGTACAGTGGTTGCTGTATGTCAGTAGATTGCGACTCGCATTGCGGTGGATTGGGTGAGCTTGCTAATCAGTTACAATGGCCACAACTGCGAAAAAGGCGACGCCTACTAATGTTTGTTGCGCTGCCGATGGTGGAAGATCGGCGGTTGCCGTTGCCGGTGTCCGCCGTGAGGCGGCCTCTGCCTCTGTTGTTGATTGGAGTGTTCCGTCCTCGACTGCCGAAGATCAGCAGGACAAGAAAGCTGCTGCCATGGCGTCTGTGATCCGACCCGAGCTTTCATCTATCGCCGCTACTAAAGGTAATCTTTTCTCATTATCATCATCCTAAAAAAAAATTATAGGATATATATACATAATAAATGTCTATATTGTTTGAGTTGACAAATAGTTGTATGCATGCACTGTACATTTATTTGATTTCACATCTTGATTGTGGTCCAGTTCAAATGCTTCATCTCTCTGCCCCTTCTACATGTCTCATATGATTCATTAACGTTTTATTCGTATATTGCTCTTGTTTTTGCTAATGAATGAATATATTTGATTGCACGTGTCTGTGAATAGAAACGAAATGAATTAAATAGACAATTTATGTTTTATTAGCTAATCTATCTGTCAGTTTCTGTCTCCAGAAGTTGCCAGCCTTTTACATGATTGTATCAAATTCAGGAGAAAAAAAGAGGGTATACGAGAGGACAAGAAAGTTGGCCTTATTTAAAAGAAATATATTGGGTCATTCAGAATTTTTATCCTTAAAAATGTGAATTTTCAATGAATGATAAATAAGTGAGAACAGTGAGCGTTTCCGATGATTGGAAGATTGAAATCGGAGTATGTCAGCAGTCTTATAATGTTTCAAGCATTAGTGTTTTACAGCTAAAGTTGACATATAAAGTGAAAGTGACTTTTATGGCATAGCTTGGAGTCCACTCTGAAGTATGGATACTATATTGGTTAGTTATTTTAATGCTCCAACTCCATCAGAATGCAGACAATTGCTTACATTTCTACTTAAAAGAAGTTTTGATAATTGAATAAGAAAATATAGGCACGTTTATGGTTGTATAACATACCATTCTTAAAATGTATATTTTTGGAAATTATGGAGTTGAAAAGGTTTGTCCTCTTATCATTGAATCACATCATCCAACTAATGTTTGATCTTTGAGATTACATGAACCAGTGAATTTTTTTTCTTGATATCAAATTTAACGCAGTTTATTATTAAATAATTGGAAAATATTTCTTTAGCTTTATATCTAATGTTGGCTCATCAGTGATTGAGTTCTTTTTTCCTTTTTGCTTTTTGTTTGGCATTGTTAAATAAGTGGAAAGCACAGTTGGTTCTGTAATTGGCTTTGTTGTGTGGATGCAGTCATATGGGCATGATTGGGTGAGCAGGCTTATTTGGGCTTATAAACATACTTTTTCTCTCTTATAAGCAAGCTTATAAGCCCACCTAAACATGCTCTGGCATATAATTAACTAGCCTTTTAACTACTGAAAGCACATTTAAATGTTTTGACGTGAATAACTTATTTGCTAACAGGATGGTGATATTTCTGTTGAGACTCTTGGTGATGGATTGGGTTTTATTATATATTTCTGGAATGGTTTTATTTGCAATAACGTGTGGCAACGTGTAGTTTGTGCACCACATGTTTAAGTCAAATTCCATTTGCTACCAACTTTGTTAAATGTTTGCATCTCTGTACAATGCTTGGCTATTTACAGACATGAAGTATGACACTTTTTTTTGTGTGTTTATTTTGTGACTGAACATTAGATCAGGAGAATTTCAATGTTGGTTAAGTCATTCCTCTAAACTGAGTTTGCAGCCAGTTGGTTAATTAGTGCCTTGATTTTTTAGGGATCCAGATCATGCCTAGGGCTCAAACTGTTCATCCTTTGGATCCTTTATCTGCTGCTGAAATCTCTGTGGCTGTGGCAACTGTCAGGGCAGCTGGTGCCACCCCTGAGGTTCACTCTTCAGTTTTTTATCTCATAATGACTCATCCGTTGTGATATTTATTTAGTGATCAGATATATGTTGTTGTCTTTTGCCTCAATTACTGAACATCTCTTATTTTCAGGTGAGAGACGGCATGCGTTTTATCGAAGTGGTTCTACTTGAACCAGATAAACACGTGGTTGCACTGGCAGATGCTTATTTCTTTTCCCCTTTCCAACCATCTTTGTTGCCTAGAACCAAAGGAGGACTGGCAATTCCTAGCAAGCTTCCTCCAAGGCGGGCCAGACTAGTTGTCTACAATAAAAAATCAAATGAGACAAGTATATGGATTGTTGAACTAACTGAAGTACATGCAACAACTCGAGGTGGACATCACAGGGGAAAAGTTATCTCATCCACAGTTGTTTTGGATGTTCAGCCGCCTATGGTATATACCCTTATTTTGCTTGGTTTTTTCTGTTCCTTGAGCACATCTTTTCTTAGGAATTCATACTCTTTAACTATTACTAAATATTATTAATTTGTGTCCTAGAAAATTAAATATTTGGTTAATATTAGTCTTTTTGGGTACTCTGGTTACATAAAGTTGATGCTCTCTTAGATAATTTTAATATGATATTGGCATTTCAATTCTGTAGGCACTGTGCATCTTGTTGGGTGTACGTGCGCCCCATAAAAACTAGGATGTATTACATACTTGTTTATGTTTGATATTTCAGGCTTATCACAATAGTTGCTCCATATGCTATTGCTCATTTTTGGGGCACCAGTTTAAAGATATCGAAAGCCAATTACAGATCTATAATCCCCTCTATTTGAATTGGGAATGTATGAGGGAGGTTGTCATCAACCCCCCTCTATATAGTTACTTTGAATCTGTGGAAGGTAGCATGGGAACAAATGATAGTGTATAATTTCTATTCCGTTGATGTATTCTAATTAACTTCGTACTCAATCGGGACTGAAAGGCTTAAATAGTGACACTCATTATGGGATGTACCAATGAAGAGAGTATTGTTTTTAGCTAGTGACTTGTGCACCATGTGATCTTTTATTAGTTTGGATCATTGGAATCTTGTACCAATTTTTGATGGTATCGTGTGATATATGTATGCGCATTGTGCAAATTTGGTAATGAAACCTGGATTAACAGATGGGTAAATAAAATTGTGTAAGTAGACATTCTGATAATTTGAGCTAGCTTATCCTGCTCCTGCCAAAAAATTAAGATGTTCACATGCTTGCTAAACTAAAATAATATCTTATATTCTTCTTTATGTACTTCTCCACCCATTTGAATCAATAAGTTGATGTAATTAAAGAACTTTTTTTATAATGGATTTGTCTTTGTAAAGGTTTAACAGTTCAACTGCCATGGAAAAATGCACATCTTTTAGTAAATACACACACTTACAGATGGAAACCTCAAGAAACTTCTGTAATATCATTGAGATTCATAGGTTTATCTTTTGGTTCATTGGTTAATATGAAATGTTTCTCCCCAGCTTTAAATGTGGAGTGAGATGTGAATTCAAACTCATGTTGTTAAGACTAATTTTTTAATTATATATTTGGTTCTATTCTGTGATGCAAAATTGTTCTTAACTTTCCTTTTCTTTTCCCCTGGAGTAGGACGCTGTGGAGTATGCTGAATGTGAAGCTGTTGTAAAAGATTACCCTCCGTTTATAGAGGCAATGAAGAAAAGGGGTATTGATGATATGGATCTTGTCATGGTTGATCCTTGGTTAGTTGATACGTAAAACGTTTGCTGGACTTACCCGACTAAATATATTGATTTTGTAACTCTCACACATGGATTGAATACCCTGCTACAGGTGTGTCGGTTATCACCGCGAGTCTGATTCTCCTAGTCGCAGACTTGCAAAACCACTTATATTTTGCAGAACCGAGAGTGACTGTCCTTTGGAAAATGGCTATGCACGACCAGTTGAAGGAATTCATGTACTTGTCGATATGCAAAATATGGTAGTGATCGAGTTTGAAGATCGTAAATTTGTGCCCTTACCTCCAGCTGATCCATTGAGGAATTACACTCCTGGTGAAACAAGAGGAGGGGTTGATAGAAGTGATGTGAAACCCCTGCAAATTGTTCAGCCAGAGGGACCTAGCTTTCGAGTTAAAGGACGTTATGTAGAGTGGCAGAAGGTTATTTTTTTCTCATTTATAATTGCTTGGTATGTTCTATGGTTATCGTAATATAAATGTTGAATTGTTGGTTGACAGTGGAACTTTCGGGTTGGTTTCACTCCGAGAGAGGGTTTAGTTATCCACTCGGTTGCCTATGTTGATGGTAGTCGGGGTCGAAGACCTATAGCTCATAGGTTGAGTTTTGTGGAGATGGTTGTCCCCTATGGGGATCCCAATGATCCACATTACAGGAAGAATGCATTTGATGCTGGGGAAGATGGCCTCGGGAGGAATGCTCACGCTCTTAAGAAGGTGTGTTGTCTTTCCAAATAGCGTACAGTCTTTCCGGTTTAAAGATTCTGCACATTAAGGAGTCAATTTGGAATCTTAATCTACCATTTCAGGGATGTGATTGTTTGGGATACATAAAGTATTTTGATGCTCATTTCACAAATTTTACTGGAGGAGTTGAAACAACTGAAAACTGTGTATGTTTGCACGAAGAAGATCATGGAATCCTGTGGAAGCACCAAGATTGGAGAACAGGATTGGCAGAAGTTCGAAGATCAAGACGTCTTACTGTTTCTTTTATTTGCACTGTTGCCAATTATGAATATGGATTCTACTGGCACTTCTATCAGGCAAGTAGGATACCTTTGACTGAAGATGAGTAGTGAAATATGTCAGTTTCGACTTTCGAGTTTTTGTGTTGTTTCACATGTCTGGATCTAACCTAAAAGGTTTCATTTGACCGAAACATATATTTTAGTTACTGTGTCTGACACCTTGTTGCTGACTGGAGAGCATAATGGAAAAGGGAAAGATAAAGAAAACAGATTCTTATTCTTCTATCCTGGGGCTTCATGAATTCTTATACACCCTCACTCACTTACACCTATCTCTTCCCTTATCTCTGTTTTCTTTTTATTCTTTATTTTCTTTTCTTTGGGGGGAGGAGGCGGGGGTTCTGAGAATTGATGGAAAAATAAAAGTATAACTATCTTTTCTTTCTCAATTACAAATTATAGAAATGATTTAGAATGTTTTTATGCTATCTTCTCTGATTTAGTATTATGTATCACAACAATCATTTTAATAACTTCAAGACATCATATCCTGGAAACATATCTATTAATCGCCTTTTTACTAGTACTTCTCTTGAAAACCATATATTTCTTGCTTCCTATCTGAGGTAGTTATGTATTGCACAAGATATCATTGGATGCAGGACCATTGGTAAACTTTTTGATGGATCTCAGTTTTAATTTTTCTTTCTAAAGGCAAATGAACTACCATTCTATAGTTCTGCAACTTAAGATGATCTTTAATATCACTGTATACAGGATGGGAAAATTGAAGCAGAAGTTAAACTTACCGGAATTCTCAGTTTAGGAGCACTGCAACAAGGAGAATCTCGAAAATATGGCACAACAATTGCCCCAGGACTATATGCCCCAGTTCATCAGCACTTTTTTGTTGCTCGTATGGATATGGCGGTTGACTGCAAGCCTGGAGAAGCACACAATCAGGTACATGGTATTGAGTTAGTAAGTTTCTTTCGTAACTTTACATTTCCACCAAAGCATATTAATTCGTGGCTTATTCTCATCACTTTGGTGTTAAATGTTAATACACAAGAAGTTGACACTAGTTTATTCTATATTCAAAATCTTGCTGACGATCTTCTCTGGCTGCTTCATGATAAATTATATGGATTTAGATACAACCAGTCCTAGGTAAGGTAATTTATTTTATCCATTTCTTTATTATATATTTCCATTATCTTTAGGTTGTTGAAGTGAATGTCAAAGTTGAAGAACCTGGAAAGGATAATGTTCACAACAATGCTTTTTATGCTGAGGAAACTTTGCTTAGAAGTGAATTAGAAGCCATGCGTGATTGTGATCCTTTCTCGGCTCGCCATTGGATTGTAAGCATTCTGACCTAATATCATGGTTTAAGTAATTGTTTACTCATATTTGCCTTTTGTTTAGAATGAATTCAATTTGAAGTGTTGAGTTGGGCACTTTTTAGAGAAAGGAGGTCACCTTTTGTTTGTTATGTGGACGATTGAACATGTATCCATCTTTTCTCCAAATAAACAACAATTTTCAAATTTTATGATATGATTTTTTGCTTGTTCTTCTATAATGAAGGGAAAGAAATAATCTCTTTTTCCAATTTTTTTTGCTTCTCATAATGCAGTGTAGAACCCCGTGTATTATGCATAGTTGATCAAAGGCTTGACTTGTTGGGCTCTATGTTACCCCAACAACTCAGCTACTGCTTTGTACCCATGTTTTATTTAGAAAGATTTTCCTTAGCCCCCTGTTTGACATCCATTAAATCAAAATTCTTTTTTTCTCACTCTCATTTTCAACCACATATTCACACAATAAAATATTTTGCACATAAATTCAAATTTTTTTCCACTTTTTAACCATACATTCTCCAAAAATCACTATTGCAAAACTCATTTTCCCAAAAAATTCATTTTAATGGATATAAAACAGGGGCTAATAATCAAATACCCTCTTCAAATTTTTGTTTTCAGCCAATCATCTTGATTACGAATTCCCTTGTATTGTTCGACGTTGCAGATTAGAAACACGAGAACTGTAAATAGGAACGGACAGCTGACAGGCTATAAACTGGTACCTGGTTCTAACTGTCTCCCACTGGCTGGTCCGGAGGCCAAGTTTATGAGAAGAGCTGCATTTTTGAAGCATAATCTATGGGTTACACAATATGAGAGGGGTGAGGACTTTCCAGGAGGAGAGTTTCCTAATCAGAATCCACGCGTTGGAGAGGGATTGGCTTCTTATGTGAAGCAAAATCGGTCTCTGGAAGAAGCCGATATTGTTCTGTGGTTAGTTTCATCAACTTTCTGAGTTATGTAACGGGGATATCCTTGTTTTACCCAATCATGTTTGTTCTAATAATAGAACCTAAATACCAAAAATAATTGCTCTTTGAGACAAGGAAACATTTAGCTCAATGGCAGCAGCATGCGGGTGAAATGTCCTGTTTTCATTTATTGTGTTAATTGCAGGTATGTTTTTGGAATCACACATGTTCCTCGTTTGGAAGACTGGCCGGTTATGCCTGTGGAACGCATTGGTTTTATGCTTCAGGTGAATGTCCCAGTTTGGACCTTTTTATTTTGCTTTTTTGAATCGGTCAATCATTTGAATGCTGTAACAACATTGAAGTGCAAGTTTAAATAATTATTATCTCGTTTTACTTTCCTTTTCACCATTGCTTATTGTATTATCATCAATGGTTGTGCGTGCAGCCACATGGGTTCTTCAACTGCTCCCCAGCAGTGGACGTCCCGCCTAATGCTTGCGAGACGGACGCCAAGGAGAATGACGTGAAGGACAATGGTGGAGCAAAGCCTATCCCATCTGTTGTAATAGCAAAGCTTTGAAGGGATAGCCATGTAATCACTCTGTCATGAGAAATTCTCACTGCCACTCTTATGAATATCTTGTATTTCAGATTTTGTGGAATATTTTAGTTTTAGCGCGTTGGATCTATGTGTTTATATAGAAGTGGATTTCACTGCTTCCATTTGGGTACGTGTTGGATCTATGTCTGTTAGTAGTTACTGACTTTGGCTTGTTTATTTGCTTCGTTTAGTCGAAAATTTGCTTAAACTATGCTGGAATGGCTATAAATATTTTACGAATTTCATCTTTTTTAGGACCTAGTTGGGATAAACTTCTACTTTTGCTCTTTTGTAAAAGAGCTTTTAGAGGAAGATGATCCATCTTGAGCAAGTCAACTTGGATTGACTTCCTCTAAAAACTCTTTTAATTCGATAAAGTACTTTAAAAATATTATTAAAATATGTTTAAAAATGGCTTCTTAGAGAATGTTTAAGGTGATTTATCTTAAGATAAGCCCAATGTATGGTTTATATTGGCTTATTTTGAATGTAAGTGTCCTCGTTAAAAATACACTGCACATTTGTAGTTTATCTTTAAGATAAGTCATTCAAAACATATTTTTAATTTCAAAATCAGCTTTTGGCTTCTTAATCTTGTTTGGAACTTGTCTTCCTTGATGCACATTTTAGTGCATGTTTGGAAAGTGATCATAATCTGTTTAAATAATTAACCGATAGAGATGAGTGGTGATTAAGTGTTTTGTATTTGTGGATTTTACGAAACATGTAGTTAAAATAGGTTTGACAGATTATGCACAGGGACAAACAAGCTTTTAATTAAAATATTTCATTTTTGAGTTTGTCGATTAATTTTATGCTGAGTTCTAGTGTTGCGTAGTTCAATATTGTCCGATGTCCACTATGTACCTCTATAGTACTTGAAGCTTATTGAACCCGTTGATTGTTTACCATGACTTTTATTGGTCATTGCTACATAATACGAAGTGGACATATGACTTGGAAAGACTACAAGCAATTTCTTGCTCCTTTCCCTTCCCTTCCCTTCTCCCATATAATCAAATTCTACTTATTTTATACTTTCTGTCTAATTAAATAAAAGGTTTAATTCCACAGGTTTGAGACTATCCAAGAAGCAATTGATCACGTGACTATCGACTTTGTGAAAAAGATAAATTGTGACAAAAA
>CAIGRT010058064.1:0-15034 GCA_903798405.1 Fraxinus platypoda | reverse complement strand
AAATCCTGGCTCCGCCCCTGGTCGTCTCCCACTTTTTTTGGAAAACATCACCTCCTGGAGCCACCAAAGCCTCCCGGATACTGGCTGAAGGCTGGCCGATGCAAAGCTCCCTCTCCGACTCGCAGACCTCGCCAAGTCAGCTCCTGTCACAGGAGCCGCCATGAGTTATAACTATGACTAGTAGCTCAAGAAACTTCGTCACCACACAGGTGACAAAAACTTGGTATTGCTTAATGGAATGAGTGTTGATGGAAGACTTGGGAACTGAATATGGATTGGAGGTGGCTGAATTGGAAGGTTTTTTTGGAGCCAATATATATTAAGAGATGTCTGAAAGGAGACCTGAATTCAGTTCCGAAAAATGGTATCAGAAAGTTGTCGATATTCTATGTTTTGTCTTTTCAGCTTCCAACAATATAAATGAACAAAACTGGTTCTCAAATATTCAGGTTTTTGTCTCTACCATATATGTCAACCTTTTGGATATGCACATAAGATAATATCAAGTGGCATAATAACTCAATACAAAATATATATAGAACCCTGCTACAAGTACAGGGGCCTGATTTTCAGGCCCCTGCCAGGTTAGATACAAGGGGGGGTGGGGTCACAATTTTTTTTTTTTTCGATTTTGCTAGTGGTACATCACCATGTACATAGGGGTGTACACCCCCCTCACATAGGAGTGAGATTCGCTTGAATAAAAAAATATTTTATACAAGTGGATCCCACCCCATGTGAAGGGTGTACAACCTTATGTACTTTTTTTGATGTACAAATAGAATTATTCTTTTTTTTAATGCAGAGGTGAGGCCAGGCTCTGCAGTGAGTGGCATGTAAAGGCCCTTTGAAAATCAGCCCGGTTCTTGTGGCATTAACCATTTATGAACGACAGATACTATTCTCTCAAATTCCCATGAAATTCAATCTTTCTGATTTGCAGGTAGAATTTTTAGGGCCATGCATATTTCTTAAAAATTCGACATGAAGTTCATTAAATTTATCCTCACGAATATTAGGATATAATGGATAGTATTATAGAAGGAAAAGCTAAAATTTATCAATTACATCACTCAGTTTTATCCATTCACACTCTTAACCATAAAGTTCAACCAGAAAAATAGATCCTAATCTTCTAAATATAGTTCCTTTTTCCATTTTCAATCCCTTGCCATTGGCAATTTCCCGCCAAGAATTTCAGCCTTTTGATTTTTGAGAACAATATGTATTATGTAATCGTCCTTGGAATATGCATCCAAAAAATTTCCAGCTCTTCGAAGTTAAAGCTGTGATTGATCACAGAATGTCTTCAAACTTGAGACAAATTTAGAAAACATTAGAACATAAACTAGCTGTCCAACAAGAAGCTTTATTTGAACATGGTAAAACCATTATTAGAAAACCATTATTAAATTACAGAAATTGCTGTCAGACATTTGCTTCAAAATTGCATATGTATATTTGTTTCTTTATCTGTTTTTGTTCTATATACAAGAATCTATGTCCAGAATTCTACTGAGATTCAAGATTTCCCCTTATCTCCTTTGGAAGTTCAGGTACTTGATAGCGTAGGCAAAGACAAAGCAGAAAAGGACCGCCCAGGCAACATGTGCAGCAGCAACAGCTCCAAGGAAGTCATGTTCGAAACCTAGGAACGTCTTAAGGTAATCCTTTAACGGAACAACACCAAGGCCAGGCACTTCCATTGGGTCAGTCTTATCACCCACCTGAGATGTTACAAGCCCATATATTGTCCATGCCACTGGAGAACCCCAGTAATACCACCTCCACCATATTGGGATTTCCTAAAACATCAAGCATTCAATATGAAAAAGACTTCTCCAGTCATGAAACTTGTCAAAAGCAGTTTACATATTCAAGGCATAGTTTAGGTAAAAAAAAAGGGCATATGAACAGCACTACTGAGAATGCAGATTGGAAAATTTATTGAGTGAAAAAACTTGGTTCAGTCTTGTGAAAAAAATCATTCTTGTTCCAAAAATTGTATAACAATAGCACAAATGAACATGAATTAATAATCTGTCTCAAAAAGAACTAATTACATTTTTTATCATCCTTAACCAGTACGAAGTTAGTTTAACAAAAGAAAATTAGGAAACCTTTCAGAATTTGGAAATTGTATTAATAGCATGTTTGGGAATTTAAATTGTAAATAGATAGAAGTGAGTCATGAGTAAGTGGATAGCACTTGTCGATAAAAAGTTGCTCGAGTGTTTATAAACATGAGCTAAACATTGGCAAAGTCTAAAAATCAAGTTTGTAACTTGAAAAGAACCAATTCTTACCGTGTCTTTGTTGAGAATTATAAACCCTAATTCTATTCTACTGAGAGTAATCAATTCGAAGAAAGAAAAATAAACACTCAAGAACACGCAAGATTTATAAAGGTTCGTCCCAATGTGAGACTACGTCCTCTTCTATCGCTGCAGTAATTCACTATGATGAAAAAAATGTTTACAAAATAAAATCACACACCTATATTATCTCTATCTCTCTCTCTATGATAATAATAAAGCCCAAGGAAAGCTCCCTATTTATAAGATAAATTATGGCAAAATTGAATTTCATAAGGATTCCAATTCCTTAATAGAATTTTACAAGAATACAGCTCCACGACTAGTTTCACGAAGTGGCAATAATTAGGCTCCACGACTTAACAGTTTTTATAAAAAACCTTGATATTTTATACTCAATAGACATAATAAAAGTTTCACACTGTCATTTAACACGTGTAACTATCTCTAGTCTTTAAAGTTTGAAGTCTTTTTTTATTACAACATTAACTTTCCAATCACAAGATGAACTCAGGATTGTATTTGTTCTACTTTTGGTGATTTTATTTGCTCAGTAGAGTCATTTTCTAATATTTTGTTTCTAATTTCATGACCGGGGAAGAAAGCAAGCATCCTATGAAATTGTTTAATCAATGTTTTGCATGATATGATTGCGACAAATTACGACTCAGATTTTAGTAACAGTTAAGAGCATGTGATTATTTTTGTTCTACAAGGTATCCTTGTACTTTCCTGAGCAAGGAAATACGCATAACTCTGCTTATATGCGTCATACTGATTGTACAAAAGTAAATTCATACTTCCATTTTACTTTTTTTATTTTTTTTGTTTTTCCATAACATCCACACTCGCCAAATAAACACTGAATATTACTTCTCAAATTTCTTGATTTACTTACCGTTCTTGAGATAAGGAAGCCGGAGAACAAATTCCAAAAGCTGAGGAAAAACGACATGACAATTGCAGCAATCTGGTAACTTGGAGTGAGTGCCACAAGCATCATTCCATATATTGTGAAGTAGACAAAACACATGAATACGTAGAAATAGAACCAAAAGAATTTGTCAGCTTGCCAGTGGAATCCGATCATGGAGTAAAGGAGAAGGCTATATACGAAAGTCTGGATACTGACGTAAATGGTCTCTATAGCCACCTGATGTATAATAAAAGAGAAATATTTATTACATCACCAAATCAACAAGTTTTAAACAAATCGGGCATGGATGATTATCCATGATACTAAGTTTCTGTTACCTGAGCAAATGCATAAGGTAATGCCGAATACATTCCTGCTGCCTTTTCACGATAAAAGACAGTTCTCTCAACTGCTACAACTGACTGCACAGCAGAAGTATTTGTTCCTCCAAGGAACATAACAGCAGAATACATAGCTCCGAGTAAATTCATTAGGTCTTGTTGTTTAGACCTATTAAAGAAATGATGGGATGTAAAATAAAAGGCCAAAGGAGAGAAGACAAAGATCTTGTGTCAGATGCTTATTAGGGAATTCACAAGTTAACTTACATATTCTTCCCCTTCTTCCAGAAAATAACTCCAAATATAATCCCAATAATTGTTGTCATAAAAAACCTAATGGCATTGTATTGCGGATTCCTCCAGTAAGACAAGTATTGCTTCCAGAAGCAAGCTTTGCACTGAGATATGAAGGATTGGGCATATTTTGTAGGAAAATACAGGTCACTGGACCCTGGCGCTGGAGAGCTGATCTGTTTGATAAGTTCTTGATTCCTCCTGAGAGCGAGAGCGAGAGCGAGAGGGATAGAGATTAGGGATTTTAGTTAGAAAAATAAAACCAGAAAATAAACAAGACAGAATTTGTGGGCTATGTTTACCGGTATAAATCAGAGTTGGCATAAATTTCGGCAAAGTCCACATTAAGTTGAGCCTCAACTGCAGGAGAACTGATCTCAAGCATCCAAGTAGCAGGATTGTAACCTTCTTTGATCTCTGGAACCCCCGGTACAGACTGGAAAAAGAAAGCATATTCAATTCCAAGTTTTAAAAAAATAAAGAATATAATTGTTTCTATACGCTGGGTTTGCTGAAGGAATCATAAACACGCTAAACACTATCTGGTATCACTCAGAAATACTTACTTGAAAATATTCTATTAACATGCAAGAATGATGACCAAGAGGTCCACCATAAACAACTTGTCCTCCTCTCTTCATCAACAATAGCTACAGGAAAAATAATGTTGCGATTTAAGAACAAGAAGCTGAGAAATTATTCACAAGGTGAAAATTCTAGAACTCTAGGGCATGTTTGGCATGCAGTGTGACAGGACTCGATGGATAATTACCTCATCAAAAGCTTCAAAAATATCTATGCTTGGCTGGTGAATAGTGCAGACAACAGTTCGTCCTGTATCTACGGTGTTTCGTACAGTACGCATCACAATTGCTGCAGCTCTGGCATCAAGACCAGATGTGGGTTCGTCCATGAAGATTATAGACGGATTTGCAACCAGTTCTACAGCTATGGTGAGCCTCTTTCTCTGTTCAGTTGACAGACCATCTACTCCTGGAAGGCCAACTAGAGCATCTCTCAAGGGATTCAACTCGACCAACTCCATTACTTCCTCAACAAACATCTAACAGAGAAAAGATCATCAGCTGAAACTAACTCAAATCCGAGGTAAAACAATATCATTGGATTGTAGGCCACCTCTCACAGTGAAAAGTAACAAAGATCCCGTGCAAGCTGACATACCTTTCGTGTTTGCTTGTTTACATCTGGAGAAAGACGCAACCAAGCAGAGTACAGAAGGGACTCGTAAACAGTTACGTGGGGAGAATGGATATCATTTTGTTCGCAGTAACCGCTGACGCGAGCAAAAGTTGACTGATTCTTTGGATAACCAGAAATATTGATACTTCCTTCAGTGTATCCACCAGTTTTTCTTCCTGCCAACACATCCATCAAGGTGGTCTTCCCAGCACCACTAACACCAACTAATGCCGTTAGAACCCCCGGCCTGAAAGCACCACTGACATCTCTCAAGAGTTGAAGACGAGATTCTTCAATTCCTTGCTTTTTCATTTCCTGGCGAAAATGCATGTTTGTAAGATTATATTGCATTACTTGCAATACTATACATAGAAGGATGCATCTTGGAAGCATAGAATTCAGGAGTACTTACTGCGGGCATATCAACGTAGTAATTCACGTGGTCAAAAGCTAGAGACAAGGGTGTGAATGGAAGCACCATTCCTTTTTTCTTGGTTGAGTTCTCTTCAGAGTTGTTACCTTCAGACTTGTTCCTCACTGTATCTGTACCTGCATTCATTTAGGCCTATCAGACAATTTTGAAGACAACCAAGAAGAGGTAGCAGCATGAAGCGTATATATATATATATATATATATATATATATATATCTCAAATGCAAACAGTACAATCATGAATGAAAAGGCTACAAAGAAAGAAGCGATGACATGATTCTAACAATGACATGTAGAATCGCTTTATAATTATACAAGATAATTGCTTTGGGACCTAGTATTCTTCAAATTTGTTTAGGTGAAACTCTCATAAACTCAACTGGAAAGCATGTTGGATTCAGTTTTACCTCAAATTGAAATAGTACAGCTCTTGAAAAGCATAATCCAAGAACAGCAAAGACGAAGTCGCATAATTTATAAGAAATCAACTGAGATTCAGACATTTTTGTGCAATTCTGCGCATGATATCTTTATTTTGTCATAATCAATCTAACCACCAATCTGATCTTTCGTATAACTCAATCAACATTATGTAATTACATTCAGAAGATCCAAAGACATAACAAATTCAAAATATGAGTATCACAGGATACGATCTCAGACCTTCAGACTTTGGAGCTGCAGAGGCTAAAGTACTCTCGGTATTTGATCTTTCATTAGAGACAGGATCCTTCTTTTTCTTATTTTCGTTATCCTTATCCACAATAACAGTTCTTGAATTGCCGAAGGCTGCATAAGTTTACATTATATGGTCAGAAGTAGAATTAGACTCAATAATTCTGACGGAAATTAAAAGAGCAGAGCCACATCTTACGATTCAGGTATGTCAGTGCCACAATAAAACAGATATTGAAGAGAATGGAAAACCCAAAGAGTGCAACAACACATATCCAATACATGTAGTCATCCATAAACATGCCCCTTGACTTAAGAAGAACCTTCCCGACTGTAGGTTCGGGATATCTTGTATCGTTGTTTCGCTAAGAAAGAGAAAAGAATAAGACATATTAAGAAGATCAAACATGTAAAATGCAGGACCCAACGATGCCAAAAGTAACATTCACAAATTACCAAAAGAACTTACACCACTCCATCTCTCATCGAGAAATTCATTAATGGCTATAGCATTCTGTCCATACATCATAGGGGAAACGTAATAGCCCCATATCATCCATGGTTCAATGTCATCTGCATATGTAAATCATTTATTAAATGTCACGTAGGAGATGAAATCCGTGTACACTCAAACTTTTATATATATATATATATATAGATTTGCATATGTTAAATTTGATGTATTACAAAAACACAACTTCCACGTATGAAATAAGAAGTGATAACAATGGAGAGACTTGAGACCAACCTTTGGCAATAATAAAACCACCAAGGACAAAGACCATTAGTAGTGAAAAGGTACCAAGAGTGTTGGCAACAACTTGTGTTCTTCCAAGTGCAGCAATAAAACGGAAGAGGGATAAAGCCATTTGATGCAAAGCAAAAAAGGCCAGTAGTTGGCGGAAAAATCTGAAAATGTAAGGTGAGAAAATAAGATTGTAAATTTCTAATCTCATGTTTCTGTAAGCATGTGTGCTTCCAGGATATCAAGATCAAAGTGCAAGAACATACCTACTGGCAGCAGGAGCAAAACCAATAGTGTAATAAGTAAGAACAATCCATATTAATGATTCCATCAGAGAGAGGGGGATCCTAAGCAGCCAGATTGGTAATGAAAAAGCCCAAGCAGGGTAAAACAGAGCGTCCCTTTGTTTGAAGAACACAGGAAGTCTAAGAACCGTCAGTGCAAGTTCTGATGTGCCATTAAACATCACATTAATGAGGCTGAAAAACAGTGCACCATAAAATTTTTGTCCGTCTACAAGTTGGCCAGATTTCATCTCTGTTCGAAAGAACACTGTAAAGGTAATAATTGACATAATAGTTATCTGGAATATCTTGAATATATACAAGAATGAGTTGCGTTTCATCAATAACCATTCCCTTGCCAAAGATGCCTTCAAGAGTTCCATATTGGATATTCCATATTTATCAGTTACCAATGCAGCAGGATGGGCATTAGTTTTGTCATACGGAATTGATAGGTCATCAAAAAGCTTCTGCCCAATGTGGAAAGAGCTGAAGCGTTCCACGAACTCAGCTACCGAAATATAGCTGTAAGGTTCATTCTTCTTGAACCAGTATTGCTCCTGATCCTTTATAGAGGTAACCTCTTGCAGGAAGTCTGCAACTCCTTTTCTTTCTGGGCACTTGAACCCAACACTTTCGAAAAACTCAAGGATGTTTTCACGGGGACCCTGATAGACAATTTTTCCTTCTGAAAGCAAAATGATGTCATCGAAAAGTTCAAAAGTTTCAGGTGCAGGTTGAAGAAGCGATATTATCATTGTAACGTCCATGATATGAACCATCTGTCTCATATACTTAATAATTTGAAATGTAGTTGAACTGTCAAGACCAGTTGAGATCTCGTCCATGTAGAAAACGTTTGCTGGTCCAACCAACATTTCTCCTGCATTTGAGCCAAAACATAAAAATAAAAAAATGAACTAACTAAAATCTGATCACAATGAGAAAATAATTAGCTCTTATAAAACTTGGAAATACTTGACTTTTAATAATCACTTGGATTCTGTTCACATACCAGTTGTGAGTCTCTTCTTCTGTCCACCAGAGATGCCCCTTCTCATCTCATCTCCCACCATTATATCAGCGCAAATGTCTAAACCAAGTATCTGAAATTTTTTGTAACAATCATTAGTTTGATATAAATACTTTAGTTGACTAGAAATTATCTTCAACACTATGAGGAAAAAAACCTTGAGAACATAATCCGTGACTAAACTAGATTCTTGTCCTGCCATTGCTGTGGCTTTCATGAATGCATCTATTTCGGGGTCGGGTTTTATGCCTGCATTTTTTTCTCGCCGTGACAATTCTACAAGGAGGTCATATCTGGTTCCAACTCCTAGACAACGCCCCGAAAAATTCAATGTTTCTCGGACAGTCATCTCTCCGTGATGAAGGTCATGCTGGCTGATGTAAGAACAAGTCCTCTGGGGAATGAACTCTGACATTTCATGACCACAATACGTGATTTTTCCTGATACCTGCCATCAGAATTTATAGAAAAGAGTAATTCAGGGAATAGAAGTCAGCAAAAAGTTACGCACTATTGGCATGTCTGGTATGGAGGATTGGGTAGCATCGGACAACATCAAGGAAGAAAAAAATGGTTTAGATCTTGTCCATTATACAATCCAATCTTATCCACTACTGCATACCAAATAGGCACTATAATCATATGATTAAGGACCACACACCCTAAGACCCTTTTCCAGCTCTCCAGCAAGTGCCTTCAGCAATGTAGTTTTCCCAGAGCTAGGAGGCCCAAGAAGCAGTGTCATCCTAAACAGCACAAAAACAAGAGATGAATTTGATCAGACAATTCAATTGGCTATGTCATTATGCGCATGGTTTCAAGTCATAAATACTCGTCAAACTCCAGGTCTAATCATGCAAAACTCAAAGATAAATCTGTATCACAAGATCTTATGTTTATTTTTTTCTTTTAACTTCGTTCTATAGCATAATGAAAAATTTCATAAACTTAACATGACAAGTCAAATCTTTACTTATTCCAGTGTCCATATGTTTTACGTTAACAAACCTTGATGGTTTGACGATTCCACTGACATCATGAAGTATCTTGACAACCCTTTTCTTGGAAGGGAGAATCTTCACTTTTTCAAGAGCTCCCTGAAGACCGAAAAAGATTAAAAATAAACTCGCATGAGAACAGATAAATTACCTTGACCTGAAACTTGAATGAAAACCGATTCAACATCAAAATTTAAATCATACTAAACACATAAAAAATAGTCTAAAAAGCGTGGGAAATTCAATCTCAATCATAAGTTAATACTCAGTTGAATATTCACTGTAAGAAATAAACCAATTACCTCGATCAGATTTAAGGTCGCATTCAGCAGAGTAGGAGTTGCCCTTGATCCTACATGTGCATCTCCTTCAATAGACAAATGCTCATAACGAACTTCTATTGTGGGTATATCGATTCCGACCCTAATGAACAAAAGAGGAGAGTTTCAAAGATCCAATTCAGACTAAAAATTAGGAATCATCATCACATAAAAGCACAAATTTGAACAACTAGAATTTTTAGCATCTACAACGTCGTTAGTACAGAGTAAGTTGTTTTCTCACCTATCAGTCCTATCCCTTAGTCTCTGGAGGAACCTCTCATTATCTTCTTCGACGACTTTAAGAATGTTCTCCGTTAGCAACTTCTTATCTCGATTTCCCAGATTGGCAGCATCAAACTCTTCACGAACAACTTTCCCATCGTCCAACACTTGTTTAAGAATCCCTTTTCTTACACGATCATACGTGGGAAGCCTCTCAATGGCAGCCCACATAAGCTCATCTTGATCGTCGTACTCTCTCCCACTTCTGTGAAAAGCATCCTGTCCTGGTGCAGTAAAAACTTCTCGGACACTAGCCGAAGCCCAACTCCTCGTACTGATTGACGCAAAACTAAGTCTCTTGCTGCCGGATCTCGGGCTTGGGGATCTGGCAGCGGCCAGATCCTCCCAGCCAAGATTTGCCGCCATGATTGTAAGGAAAAATCTCAAAAAGTAAAAAACCCTTTTTCGCTTGATTTCAAATCCACTTTACACTAAAGCTGCAAAGAATTCATCCAACCCACGAGCTTAACAGCCTCTTCACATCGACCAATATGTAGAGAACTTATGAAAGTCAGAAAAAAAAATCTCTCTTGACAAATATCTTGGATGGGAGCTGAGGTGGGTTGATCACTAAAGCATCACTTTCCGGAGTGTGTAACTTATCAATTTTGAAAGGAATTTTGAAATGTGCGTGGTGGTGTCTCTTGGTCTCTCTCATGGACGACCGTGATTACCCGGATTTAGGTGTATATAAAACTTGCGGAGCACAGATTTTTCTTCATTTCTACCTCACCATGCAATGTTGAACAGCAATAGTCAAAAAAAACATTTAAGAGCATGTTTGGTACAAATTCTCATTTTCTACATTAAATCAATTCTCATTTTCAACCACACATTCTTCAATAAAATAATATTTTCCATCACATCAATAATTTTTTCTTCTTTTTCAACCACACATTTCTCATCATATCACTATTCAAAAATCAATTATTCCCCCAAAAATTCCNTTTTTTTAACATTGTTTGACCCACCTTATCGTAGCATGAATATGAATATGAATATGAATATGAATATGAATATGAATATGAATATGAATATGAAAAATATAGTCATTATTGGGGCCCACATAAAAGATAGAAAATTTGAATTTAAATGTTGATGTGATGAATAACGGTTGTTTTTTTCATTTTAGGCCCCGTTTGGTACGGATTCTCCAATTCTACAGTAAATCAATTCTCATTTTCAACCACACATAATTCAATAAAATAATATTTTCTATCTTACGAATTTTTCAATTCTACAGTAAATCAATTCTCATTTTCAACCACACATTCTTCAATAAAATAATATTTTCCATCACATCAATAATCTTATCTTCTTTTTCAACCACACATTTCCCATCATATCACTATTTAAAATCAATTCTTCCCTCTAAAAAATCCCTACCAAACAAGCTCTTAATGAGATAAAAATGTGGTCCAAACGAGGGCATAATATACAAGTCTAGTTTACTATCATAAAACAATTTTATTTATTATTTGTCTAGATTTTAGTCTCACGTAAATTTAAACTCCACAAGAAACAATATTAACGGAATAAATAGAATATTAAAAGTCAATTAAAATTGAAAATAGGGTCGTTATTGGGTCTCACTCGTCTAATAAAAGTCAACAATAACGACTATATTTTCAATTTTAATCCGATTTTAATCCCTCCCATACAAGGCCTAAAAAGATTATAGTGGACTATATAACAATAGACAATGTTAAAGACGGAATGAAAATCAACAGTGTATATGACAATTACATGAAATTAAACAACAAAAAATAAAAATAAAAAATCTAAACATGAGTGGGTAAGAGCATGTTTACCTAAGCTCAAGAAATTTAATTACAATTAAAATATTATTTTTTATTCATCAAAGTTGAATAATAAATTACTTTATTCATCAAAATAAGTTTCTTTTTTCTACAACTTATCCAAACACGCTGATAGACTTGTATAGCAACACCTAATAAAGTGTAGAAAACTTCATTTGACCATCTAGAAGGATAAAAGAGTAGGCCTATTTTCCCATTAAATATTCTCGCAGTGGGCACATAAGAGTATTAATGTGAAAGCAATCGCCAGTAAGGAAAGCTGCTTATAGGTACAGGCTTTCAATCACATAACTTTTACAGAATTTTAAAAAATATCACGTGGCAAAGAGAAAAAAAGGTATGCTACAGGTAATTTTTTAAAAAATGAAAGAAATAAAAATTCTATTTAACATGTCAATTTTCGAGATAATTACGAAATGTCAAACGAAGTCGAAATATTACATTCTTAATATCGTTTTTGAAGTGCTCACGACCTAATTTTTAACATCATTAATAGCTTGCGAAACGGCTAATCGTAGCAAATGTTATCGCGAGTCGAATTTCGACTATATGCTAACTTTAAAAATTCTCCGACGATCATACACTAGTCGAATTCTTAAATCGCATACGTATCTTGAAGTTCGTTTCGAGAACTACATCTCCGATAAATCGAATTGCCTAAACGAATATCAAAAATAGTTAAACGTGTGTCAAACATGCTTATTAAAAAGAGAAGTGTAACTCGTCTTTTCTTTAATTTTTTGCAATTATTTTATTAACTTTTATTATTTTTGCACGACAAATTTTTCAATATAATTTACATCGTTCTATTAGAAATTTTACATGAAATATGACTTCGAAAATTTTCAAATGTAAAAATTTTATTATGAATTTTTAGGAAAAATAATTCATACCTCATGTAAAATTCTCTCCTAAAAATTCATAATAATTTTGTTACTTCTGATATCACACTGCATGTAAAATTTCTAATAAAATGATGTAAATCATTTTAAGAAATTTGTCACTCAAAAATAATAAACGTTAATAAAATAATTTTAATTTTTTTTTAAAAAAACATGAGTTATACGTTTCTTCTAATACGCACGTTTGATGCAAATTTAACTATTTTCGATGTTCGTTTAGATAATTAGATTTGTCCGTGATGTAGTTCTTGAAACAAACTTCGAGATAACGTATGCGATTTGAGAATTCGACTAGCGTACGATCGTTGTAGAATTTTTAAAGTTAGTGTGTTATTTAAATTCTCGAAATACTAGTTTGAAACTGTATACTTTGACTCGTGATAATATTTGCTACGATTAGCCATTTCATACGTTGTTAATAATGTTATAAATTAGGCCGTGAGCATTTCAAAATGATATTAAGAATATAATATTTTAACTTCGTTTGACATCTCGTAATTATCTCGAAAATTGACATGTTAAATAGAGTTTTTACTTCTTCCTTTTTTTAAAAAAAATTACCTGTAGCGTACCCTTTTTTTTTGCTTTGCCACGTGATATTTTTTAAAATTCTGTAAAAGTCCTATGATTGAAAGCCTGTATAGCATTATTGTAAAGAAAATGAAACAAAACAAAAGTCTTATTCCCACACCTAACTTTAATTTGAATTAATTCACTATTTTGTTACATTCGATTATCTATGATCGCCCAAATTGCTTGAAATTATACCTTTTGACATTCATATCGTGATTGATCTTCCACAAAAATGTTACATAGACCACCACATTCTAGAAATGAAAATGATGAGACTGAAGATTATGTCCATATTTTGGATTACAGTACTAAAATTCATATTTCTTATTTTGATACTTTCGTGATGTGACATGGTGGTAAATAGCATGTTACAAAGTGATTATGTGGAAGATTTATTACGGTATGATTATGAATTAAGTAATTTTTATCAATTTAAAAAATGATGCGTGATGGTGAAAATTGAAATTAGGCCCTCGTTTGACACACATTTTTAAAAAATACATTCTTTCAAAACTCATTTCCAACCGCACATTCTTCAATCAAATAATATTTTCTATCACATCAATAGTTTTTCTTTACTTTTTAACCACATATTTCTGATAGATTAATTTTGGAAGTAACTATTAGTAATTGGGACTTTCTGAAAGGCTCTAGGGTCTGGACCAAATTATTAGCAATAATCACTCCTTACTAAGTGTTTGTTTGGGAGAATTATCTGAATAGAAAAATTAGTTTTTCGGAGACTACGTGATTAAAAAGTAAGGAAAAATTATGGGTCAACGAGCATGTTAGTGATAAAATTCACATCGAATAAAGATGAAAAAAGACTAATTTATAAGAATTTAAGCTACTCTTAATAAGGTTGACATTTCTTAATGGGTATCAGAGCCCACAAAGCCAATTCGATCTGATTAAACTCAAAAATAAGCACAAATTTTATGATTGACCTACTCAAGCAAGTCATCGTATTACGGGACATGTTAGGGATAAAATTCCACAACAAAGATGAAAATATTGACCAATTTATAAGGATTTGGATTACTCATATTAATAAATTTGACATTTTAAGATGGAATCCTAAATCTTAACGGTGCAAAAATATTTTATTGAAAATGAATTTTTTTTTTTTGAATAAATTGTGTCAAATAAACGCTTAATGATGTGAAATTTATTAGGTCTTGACTCACTATTGTTGGTCATTTGAATAGTTAATTTAGTTAAAGTCAATATTTGAATGATAGGAATTAAAATCATGTTTAAAACGGTTGAATGTTGGCACGCGGGGGTTATTATATATAGTGGAGCAAAATAATTAATATGTTGTAAAATAATGAGATAATTATTGATGATTATTTAGTATTATCGTGATACATGAATAAATCATATCTAGTCTAGAAGATCCATTTCATTGCAATTGTAACTCTTAATTTAGAGCCCAAAAATATGGAGCATTGGTTTTCAATAAAACACATTTAAGTTTTGACTCTTTATTTTTCTCTCTATTTAGTTTCTATATTTCTCTTTTATTCCTTTAATTTATAGCACGTTATCAGCAAGAACACTTTTATCTAATTATTATTTTTTCTTAGAAAAAATTAGCGATCTAAACTCTCTGCATTAAAGTCTTTACCCAATTTCACATTGTGATTTCTTTAATATTACACGTCTCAACACCCAAATTCCCAATTCTGCACTCAATTGGAATATTCCATGTCTCGCACTAGGGGTGTCCAAAAGTCCCGAACCGAACCGAACCGAACCGAGCGATTCTTCATAAATTAAATACCCGAACGGGTACCCGAATCGAGAACCGATGGGTTTGGGTCGGGTCTCGGGTCTAGACCAAGAACCGAAGAACCGAATAAGAACCGAAACTAAATAATTTTTTTATTTTTTATAT
>CAIGRT010058056.1:0-11398 GCA_903798405.1 Fraxinus platypoda | reverse complement strand
TTTTTATATATAGAGAGATATTCAACTTTTCTATCACTACCACTCGTGCTTATAAATAAGTGTAAAATGATGGGTCATTGAATCACGGAGTGTACAGCATATTGGACATCAAATCTCAACTCTTCGACAAGTACATAGTTGATCCCTTGGACAAAAATAGATGCACCAAACTTCACATCCCTGCTCATTTTCTAATGAAAAAAAAAAAACTCCCACTATCTTAGCAACATGAACTTCTCAATCCACCACCAACTACAGTAAAGTTAGTTGTACAAACATGATTGACAACCTTCATTGACAATCGTGTTAAAATTCGAACCATTGATATAAAAAATAGTTTTTAACAAATTTTAAAATGAATGGATATGATGGTACCAAGTGTGTAGTTGTCGACCAATGTTGCCGGCAAATGTTATACATGTAACATGATTGCACCAACTAAATAAAAAGCTTCCAATATATCTGCCATCGACTACATTGATACAAGTACGAAAATGTTCACAACAAGCACGTAACAAATGAAAATAAAAACCCCATACAGCAATAGGAAGGAAAAAACAAAAAAACAAAATCCTAGTTCAACTATTAAGAGTACAAGTACGAAAAATTTCACAAATTAATTATATTTTTTGACGAATGAACTCCCTCAATAAGAAGAAGCCAAAGCCTGGCTGATGATAGAGTAGTACATCACTAACTAATAGATGAGATGCGAGTGTTACATATGTGCCATCAGTTTAGATGTATGTTTCATAGTCCAAGTTCGGTAGAAACTGCGGATTGTAAATTTTTCAATAACAACTTGTTAGGATCAAAGTTAGCAAGAATCCAGTTTGAACCAAATCATATTTAATTTGGATTTACCACCAAGAACAGATATTAGCAGGCACTAAAACCTAAATACAGCAATCTGACAACTATTCTGTACTAAGTTCTGTTAATTTTCCATCTGACTTCTTAGCATCAACCCATCGAACAAGACCAAATTCTTGGATTGCACATTCTATTTGACAAGAACAACTCCATTTCCGTGTTCTTGTGGGCTAATAGCGCAGGTGCTTATCAGGAAATTTGCTTTTATCTTTTGTGGACTTCTTGAAATCCACTTTATGTAGTTCGGCAACAAAACTTGGCTAATGGTTAAAAGATAACCGCGAGGAGAAACTTGATTTAAAAACTTCTTGTTTTAGGAGTGTTAATCAGCCTCTAATCCAAGCTTTAGGGGGTTCATTGTTGGCTTGACATCATAAAAGAGCAATAAAATCGTTCAGAAACAGTTCATACTTGGAGCTAAGTCCTATGAAACTGTTGTCAAGCCAAATTCAAACCAAACTTAACCAACTAGGTTGATTTACATTTCAATTGACAGTTTACAACTAAACAAGCTGTGCACATCCAGTTTCCCAAAAAGTTTTACAAGCGAAAAAGTATGCATTCAAGACTCTCTCTCAAGTCGCAAGACAATCTTCAACAAGATGTAGAGAAAGTGCGCACGAACTGATCCCAAGCCGCTTGAGCCTATATATAACAGTAGACACTGATAACGTAAATAGAATAGGTGTTGCCCTATTAATTTCCCATCAATTTACCTACATGGCTTCATCTGAATATGTTTACCACTAGATCTCAATAAAGGATTCAATTCCTAACAATTTGGTTTTCATTTTCATTGTTGAAGAAAAAGAAAGCATTGGTCACCTGCATAAATTGTATTTCGGTCTTCTAAACTGATTGAATGTGCTTAGTGCATTTTCAACTATATATTAAATTAAACTTCAAAGTACGGCATCACTAACCGGCAATCATTTACATCAGATTCTTCCCACTTTTTCCCCCATTTCACAACAGACAGCAGACATAATTAGCCCATTTTACACATGTAAGCTACAAAAGCATTGCTGTCTTTTTTCACTCAATACTGTCAGCTGATTCACTTCATATCTACTTTAGAGTAAGCATAAGATTGGCTTCTTAATAAAACCTCACCACTCCCACCCCTACACATTAAAAAAAAAAACCTCAAATTGACTGAAGTCAACTCAATAAAGCTTCTTCTCACACTTGTTTGGGTCAGTGACATGGATCTGCTACATCTAGAACTCAATCAAAGGCTCTAACCCTCTTCAATTATCAAGACCCACGTATTTTTTTGGACATCCTCTCCTCTAAATTCGCCACTAATACTCCGTTGTTTCTCCCAATGAGTACATCTAACAGCCTCAATGACTGTCCAAACCATCTTATTCAGTTCTCTCATAGTTATCATCAAACAGTAGCCAATTACATACCGTGTTTGTAAAAGCCATTCACATTCAAATTTACCAGAGATAATTTTAAAAAGCGTGTTTAAGTGGGTTAAGCTACCCCATTAGTCAACTACCTACAGGAATCTTACCAAATAAATATCATTTTGATCTACAAAGGCTTATGAGCGAAATTCAAGATATCACTAGTTTGGCATGCTCCTAGGATGTTACATTCAGTACTCCCATTGTTGTTCCAGCCATTCATCAACAATAACAGTAAGAATTACAATCTGTAGCTATTTTCAGGTCAACGTCAGCAAAGGTAAGAAAAGAAAACAAACCAGTAGAAAAACATAAATGACGTGCTAACAATCAGGATATCTAGGTTGGCATCAAATTCAGTTAAATAAATGTCCTAGAAATAGAAGCCAAATTTGTATCAATTAATGCAGTTGCTATAAAGAGATGAAAATTTGTACGGGTAAGAAATGTTAACTCAGGTTCCTTCATTTTACATACATGTTAATTCATCACTTCGCTAGTTGGGCCCAAATAATTTTCATACATGTTTGAGCCACCATTAAGTGCATCACACATCTTTAATGATAGATATATAACTCTAATAGTACAATCATAAAAGGAGGGATATATGCAACATGCACATTTCCTCTTCTATCGACTGGTACAAACAGCAATCCCAACCTAATACTCCCTCTATCCCAAATACACAGTCTGAGCTTCAGTTTTTTATCTGTTCCAATATACATGCTAAAGTATTGATTCTTTTATTTTCCTGCCACCATCTTAGTTGCATAAATATATACAAGAAGAAAAGTAACAGAATGGAGAATCATGCACAATAACCTCTTCCATTTTTTCAATATCAATTAGCTAGCTTCCTGGGTCTAACTTTGATATACAAGTAGAGATCATTTCTCTTATGTTCTAAACTTAGAAGTGTTCAAGCCTATAATTAATCTCTATAGAAAAAAGTTCTAAAGTTTAATTGATCATTGGACTTCCAAATTCCAATTTGTTGTAAATTACAAATTACAGGGGACACCAGAACCTAAGTAGAGTCAGCATATGATTCAATCTAAGCTATTTCAAATTTGGCAGTATTCATTTATGCTGACAAATAAGTGCAGAGCATTTATTTAAACATAGAGAATCATAACACGGGTTGTACTTTATCTCTTATAGCAGTATGCTTAAATCAGATGAACAAGAGTACAAAACATATAGCTGCAAATAACCACTAACAAGACCTAAATCACTGACAAGCAGTGTTAACACTTTGAATGCCTGTTAAGTTCAAAAACAGAGAAGTTGGTTACACAACCGTTACATGTCCGTTCAGCCACATATTAAAGAATAATGTAGAGAGTTGATCAAGCGCCAAGCATTGACAAGACAAGGAAATTCGAAATTAAAAAAAATTATAAACTTACACAGGTTTTTAGCCATGTCACATCAACCACTTCAATCTAACATACTCAAGGTAATAGATACATATGATACATTCATATGAGCAGTTAAAAACTAAGATAAATAAAAAAGACATTCATTTTCACAAAGATCAAAGCCGATAACAGGTTTAGAAGCCATACAACTACTGTTATCATTACTTAGAAACCAAAAGGATCTCGGGCTTCTTAGCCTTACTTGGCGTATTTGCATTGGACCCAGGGGCACTGGCTGTTGCTGCAGCTGCAGCCTTCACTGCCTTGCGTTCCCTATTGTCGAGCTGAATTAGACTCCTAGTCGCCAAAATTGCCTGCGGAACCAAGTCATGTGAAGCTCTAGCATACAGACGCCGCAATGCCACAGAAGCTGCATCCTTCACCTCCTCTACATTCAGAGGCCCCAACAAACAGTGGCCCAAAATTCTTAAAACTGGCTGCAGCAACTCCCATGGCAGCGGAATTCTAGCATCCCGACCTGCATCCTCGGAATTATCATCCTCAATATCCAAATCCTTGACTCTTTCCAACACGTTTTCAATCTCACTGAACTGGACCCTCTGATCTTCCTCAAACCCATTACCGTTCTCAAACCCATGATTATTTTCCACAATATTTTCAGATTTTTCGTCAAAATCTGAAGTACAAGGGCAATCCTGACCAGCCCAGACAGCCGTGAATTTACAGAAATCAAGCTTAGACCAACTGGGCATCTGCGAGATCTGCTTATAATAACAATCAAGAGCAACCCCAACAATGCAGGCGCGCTTAGTTGATTTCACCGCAATCTGTGGTTCTAAAGGCGGTGATATAACCCCAACCAAAGGCTTATTAACTTGAGAAGTGGCAGAATTAGGGTTTGATTTGATGGGATTCCGAGGGGAGTGATAGAGTGAAGGCTGAGACAGATCCGGTATAGAAATAGTTACGGGTTTTCCATTGCGGGCTTTGGTTTCAGAGGAATAGAGGGCCAATAGCACGGCTTCAAAACCGGCTAGAGAGATGGAGGTTGAAGAGGAGGGGTGGTGGATGCGGTGAAGGTAGAGGGACGTAAGAAGGGGGAGAAAGGATAGAACGATAAGACGGAGGTCCGGATCGGAAGAGAGAAAAGTTTCATAAAGCCACTGGCAGAGTGGGTCATCGCCGGAGCCGGAGGAGGGGGAGGAAAGGGCGGAGGAAAATGAGAAGTAGGCGGCAGACGAGAGGAGGAGGGAGCGGGCAGGGCGATCGGTGTCGGCGAGAGACGAGAGGGAGAGAGAAGACTTCTCATCAGTGAGGAGAAGAGAGGATAGGATGTGGATGCGAGTACGGGCTTTGGAAATTGATTCCCACCAGGAGTGCATGGGGTCGGTGGTGGGAGAGGGGGAGGAGTAGGGATGGCCATTTTGGTGGTGCGGGGTGGAAGAGTTAGGGTGGTGGTGGTCAGAGGAGGAAGCGGAGGAGGAAGGAGAGCCACGGTGGATGTTGAAGTCCATGGCTGCGGAACGGTGGAGCGAGGAGATTAATGAGGCTCCTCGTCTCTCACCGTTGTAGTGAATTATGTAATTTGCTTTAATTTTTATTCCAGTCCCGCACTAACTTTTATAGACGAATATTTTATCCTACATACTTTTTCAATACTCTTCATAAGCCTAGCCAGCCGACTTCCCTTAGCCCGTGTAACCGTTTAAGCCGAGCGAACCGTTTGGGGAAAAAAATGACAAAAACGCAACTCGACATTGGATTTCCTATTTTCTCTGCCTTAAAACTAATTGCTCTCGCTCTCTCGACCCTAATTGCTTTCGCTCTCTCTTCTCTGTTGACAATCAACAAATCTCTACCTTCGTCGCCACCGTCTATGACTCTATATATTGCTTCTGGTTTTTATTGTTTAGTCTATTCTACCGTTTCATTTTTTTGTTCGATCTTCAAAAAGGTCGAACCCAAAATAAGTGAAGTAATGTTTTCGGAATCTGTCAATTTGGAATAATAAAAATAGTGTTAATATTAATCCTTTTTGAAATTATCTGGAATTTGGTCTTTCTTCTGACGATTTCTTCTTGATCGGGGCATTAAAATTTCATTTACTTTAATTAGTTTTGTTTGTGATTAACTGGAGAAAAGGTTATTATGCAACATGGGGTTTTGTTCTGCTGTCAAGAGCACTGAGAAGGCTGCTATGAAGAGTACTAAAAGTTTTGTTCTGTATGTATTTTTTCATTTTCTAAAATCTTCACTATCATTTGATTGTTTATAATTCGAAAAAGAAAATTACTAAACATAGTTTTCGATATTAACGATTATGTTGAACGAGAAATAAAAATTTTGGGCTTCATGTATTTGTTTCAGCTGGTATTCCACTCTTAGCTACACGATCTGCATTTCTTTCTCCTCGCCATTCTTTCTCATCCTGCATTTTGGTTATTTCGATTTAGGGTATTGATTTGGTCGCTGGAGGTAAGAACAAGAAGACTAAGCGCACTACTCCGAAGTCCGATGATATTTACCTCAAACTCCTTGTGAAGGTTATTTTTATCCTTCTTATTTATTTTGCTATTGAATTTTCCGTGCTGAAATCACATAATGAGTAGAGGGTCTATATGATATAATCTAACATGTTTGTGTGTGAGACGACAGTTGTATCGATTTCTGTTGAGGAGGACTGGAAGCAATATTGAAACATATTTATTTGGGCATTTTTGCATGATGTTTGCGCCATTCTGCACTGAAATACCTTGTTTGGGGAATTTACAATTTTCTGTATAGTTCATTGATGAGATCTGCTTTGTGGGCATTCGCATTTGACTCTGAAAATTATTGAATTTTACATTCTGACCTTTATTTTGCTCGAATTTCTCCCTATCCTATCCTAAATAAAAATAAAGTGCGAGTTTCGATGGCACTATTTCTATCGTCTTTCCTTTGTAAAAATTAATACAGTGTACAGTTTCTTTTCTTTGGAGCTCTTAAAAATGAATTAATATTTGTATGTATGAAATTTTCTTTGAACTTCAATATAGAACTTATTCGTGTTTATTGATGTCTAACTTGCACGTCCATCTTCAATGTATAATTTATTTTTCACTTTGTTTTTTCGATCTTCGAAGAAGTCGAACCTAAAATAAATGAAGTCATGTTTTAAGAGGTGCTTAGGTATAGGGTGTTGTGTATATGTTTATTGATTTCTGCAGTGGTCGTGTTGAATATGAGATTTCGTCTTCAATCTACAATTTATTTTTCACTTTTCCCCTTCTTTTGAGACATCGAACCCAAATACCTAAACTCTGTTGTTTTCATGTTTTTTTGTGTCTTTTTTTGTTCATTTTCTTCCTATTCTGTATATGTTTATTAATTCTTTGCCTGCGATTTTTAGGCTTCAATGTTTACAAAAAATAAGAGGTGCAAAGAAGTACGGATGGACAGTGGTGAATTGGATATCAATTTACAAACGTGAAAGAGAAAATTTCAACGTCTTGTTCAATTAGAAGGTAGTGTAGGACAAAAAAACTTATTAGTAATTACATTATTGGAGATTTTTTTTTCTTTTGTTGTGACCCGCGTCAATTTTTTCCTTTATGTATACTTTTGTATTCGGATAACTAAATGTATAAAGTATCGTGTATAAATACTACATTTTTTGCCCATTGAATGTATTACTATGGTATATATTATTTGTGCTCTATAGTTTATTGTAACTAGAAAAAGCTATTTTGAATGAATATGTTCTTCCTTATTATTCCTTTATTTTTGCAATCAAGTTTTTTTTATCAATTTTTACAGCTGTTGGTGCGACAAATTTAGCTTCGAGCAGTGTTTTTCTTGATTCCGAAAGAGGATCAAACAAGTAATGAAATATTTACATTGAAAGAAGGGCTTGATGGTACATCTAACATCAAACAAGAGCAATTTCTAACTGATGAAGATATAGAAAATGATGAATTTACTTCAACATTTAACTCGCATAATATTCCAACTAAATCTTATGTTCTTACTGAACCTACTATTTGTAAATATTGCAGTGCAAAAAAATTTCAAAGAGAAAGTAAGGGATTTTATTGATCTGATGGGAAGGTTAAATTGTGTATGCATCGTAGACCCAATGAATTGCATCAATTATTTACATCGAATTTACCCAAAGCGTTGCATTTCAAAAAAAATAGCAAGAACTCATAACGATCATTTTGCGTTTACATCATTTGGTGTCAATTATGACAAGGATTTATGTAAGATGAATAAAGGAATTTATACATTTAGAGTTCTGAGACAAGTTTACCACTACATAAACTCATTGTTACCATCTACTAATAATCCAACTTATTTACAATTATACTTTTATGATACTGATAATGAATTGCATAATCAATTGAACATTTTAGAAAAAATCTGTGAACTAACTTTACAAATGTTGATCGATATCTTAAAAATTAATCCTTATTCTTGGTTTTTCCGCTCTTTAAGTGTTTTGGACAATTTGCATGATTGTCAAATAAAAATAAAATTCAATCCTGGTCTAGATCAAAGAGTTTATAACACACCAACTGCTTTGCAAGTAGCTGTTGTTTGGGTTGATGAAGATCCATCTACGAACAGTAGAGATCGTGATATAACTATTTATGGTCATTCTGGCACTTCACACAAAGTCCACTATTATTTTGGTTGTTATGACCCTCTTGAATCAGGATGGCATGAGGGTATTCTAGATTGAATAAAAAGATGTTCGAACATTCTTCTGCAGAAGAAAATCTTTTAAATATCAACAATATAAATTCTGCAAGTGAATTAATTGAAAGAGAAAGTCAAGGTTAATAATATCAATCATTTTTTTAGTTTATTTTTGTCCCAAAATGGAGCTTAATTGTTGTTTATATTTTTCCGTCCTGTAGTTATGAAGTGACACAAAAGGTCATGTATATCTTGTCGAGAGTATTATTGCTATAAATTACAAGTACGTGACTCAGATAATTGTATCTTGCTTCATGCTGGTAGGCTTTTACAGCAATATGTTGTTGGTATGTACGTAAAAATTGAAACTGCTAGGTTAGATTATTTTCGTAATATCAAAAGCAAATACGAGCCGAACTATACCAAGGAATTGTTGATAGTGTTAAAATAGGTGAAACTAGTGGTCATAAAATTGGTCGAAGGATTATTTTATCATCGTCATTTACAGGAGGACCTAGGGATAATAAAAAAAGATATATGGATGCAATAACACTTGTTCAAAGATATGGTAAACCAGATGTATTCTTGACAGTGACTTGTAATCTTAATTGGCCTGAAATAAAACAAGAACTCAGATATAATGATGAAAAAGAAAATAGACCTGACTTGTTTGTAAGAATATTTAGAGCTAAATTAGAAGAACTAAATAATGATTTGTTCAGAAGGCACGTTCTAGGACATGTTGCTGCGTATATATACGTTATTGAATTCCAAAAGAGATGTCTTCCACATGCTTATTTTTTGTTAATTTTTAAATCTGGATCTAAAGTTACGTCTATTCCTTTCGTAGATAAAATTGTTTGCTGTGAAATTCCAGACAAAAATCATTACCCCCATTTATATTATACTGTCGTTAGACATATGACGCGCGGTCCTCGTGGAGTATTAAATCCAAAAAATGTTTGTATGGAAAGTAACCAAAAATGTAGAAATAAATACCCTAGAGAATATACATCAACAACTTCGCTAAGCAATAATTCGTATCCATTATATAAACGCCGTAATGACGGTCGAAAAGTTAAGGTAAGTTGACATTTACTAAATAATAGGTGGGTTGTACCTTATAACCTTTACTTAACAGCAAATTATGATTGTCATATTAATGTAGAAATATGCTCAACTATTAAGGCCGTAAAATATTTATATAAATATGTTTACAAAGAACATGATCGAATTAGCTTTTCTGTAAACCAAACTTATGTGCAAGATATTTTCCTGATAGATGAAACCTTCCACACAATCATTTTAACAATGTGGGATGACTATTTGGAAAAAGAATGTGTTCTAATCGTAGAAAACATTGCCAAAAAGCCTATCATTTTAGATAACCGATTGAAAGTTTCGTCATTTAATGGTAGCATTTAATATACATACTTTATAGTTTATAACTACTCATATGTAGTATACTTCTATACAGACAAGAAACTAATGTTAAATCCATAATGCAGGTCTTACACTGTCAACCAAAATCAATAATACATTTTTCATAGATGTTGGTTTCGATGAAGTTGTAGAACTGAGAAAATGGTAAGTATAAGAAATCTGTACGGTATAAAAAATAATTCACGACAATCTCTATTAACTATATATTCACTTTTTACTGTTCTATAAACATTTACTGTCAGGGTTGAAGCACATAAAGAAGAACTGAACGACATTGCACAGGAGAAACCAAATCAGATAGTCACTCCCAAAAAGTTATCTCCTACCCCCGCACAAAAAAATTACGCAGATACAAAATCTAAAAGGAAGACTACTCGGGGTAACTCATTTTACTTCATTGTAAATTTATAGTCTATTCTTCCTATCCTTTACAAATACATTTTGCTTATTTTTTTTTATCTAAATATTACATTTCTCAACAACGTAAATATTATTGGATCAAAGCTAGACCATCTATCAAAACAACAAAACAAACTTTTTGGTACATGTCTTGTAACAATTGTAATAAAGTCACACATGCTGATTTTCATGAAATTTTCATGTGTATTTACTGCAAACATCCTACTGCGAAAGATGTACCAAGGTAACACTTATTACAATTTATTCCAATCAGTAACCTTATTCGAATTACTTTTAGCACCTATTGTACTTTCATACATTTTAATCATTCTCTACTAAACTTAAATATACTTATTCCCCATTTTCATAGAGCAAATGCCACTGTACAATTGGAAGATGCAAGTAGAACTTTATATGCAAGTGCAATTGGAGACCCTGCAGAGACAATACTGAAGCATAGTGCTGAGAATTTGATGGATTTTACAAAAGAAGTAAGAGATGTTTATAAGAACCATGCCACACCATTTAAACTTCTAATCATACATATATATAAATAACAATTTTGCACCTTTATTTTCAACAGGAAACTGATCCATCCAGTGCTGCAATATCCCTACTGGACACTGAAGAAGAATACATTTTTTACGTCAAAGTTACCCATCTGGAACATAACATTACTTAATACAGATATGAAATCATATTTGTTCTGAATATTCTTCCTGCAATTACCGTTACAACGGAATACCAAACTGAGAAAGATAAAAACTCCTTGAACTTTGCTGAAGAAAACAAAAATTCTGAGAGTGAAGAAGCATCTACACCATCTGCAAAACTAGTGCTCTTCAAAATATCAGCTAAGCCAGTGCTTCCCGATACAGTGGCTGAAAAAAACATCGCTACCCCTAGCTCTACAACTCATCAAGTCACAACAAAGAGAAAGCTCGACTAACCATCATCATATATTTTTGTAGACAATATAAGTGCTACAACCTGGAAGTTAGTTTTGCTCATTTTGCCATTATAACTCTTGAATGAAACTATGTTCTATTTTGTAGCACATATCTATGATTACTCCCATGAAGGCTAAGCTTAGAAGTTGATGGTTTCAAGTTCAAAATTTCCTATATTTTGTAGTAAAAATGTTGCACAGATTTTGCTCCAGGGAGATAATAACAGTTATGTGCCTTTGTAGCTTGTAACTTTGTT
>CAIGRT010058037.1:0-13490 GCA_903798405.1 Fraxinus platypoda | reverse complement strand
TCGGCTCGTCTACCGAGCCATCTGCTCGGCTCGTGCTCGGGCTCGTTTTTTTACGAGCCCGAACGGCTCGTGGGTATGATTAGTACGAGCCGAGCACCCGAGCCGACGAGCAGCTCGACCCAATTGCCACCGCTAAGCCCGCCTATGTGTAGGAATTTTGGCTATTAATTGGAAAAATTATTATTAAAATCAATGTATGAAAACATGTCAACTTGCATGATGTCAAAGAAGCTGTAAAACTTGATTTACGTGTAGCATGATTGCAAAAAATTTAACACCAATCATACATCATTTATGTTTATTCTCATTTAATTTCTCTGATAAGTTACACATAAATTATAGTTACAATATCCCTAGAAAATTATTATTTATGAGTTGGGGGTCCCTCGAGGTCTAGACCACACAAATTTTCTTGCCAGCCAAATTTGGGACCTTGGAGCACAAATAGCTGAATAAACGAACATTATTATTGTCTATATATCCCCATTAATTTAAGGTTACACCAAAACAAGTGTGGCGGTCAAACAATGCTCTTTAGACGCACTAAACCATGTAAATAAGTTTATTAACGCTACCCACTATGTATATTATACATGTTAATAGATTAAATATGCTCTGATCTACGCGTTCAAGATTCATCTCATAAAATTGAATAAGATGATCAATTTACATCATTCATTTTTATTTGGATTACGAACTTTTCTTTATTGAAAACTCCAATTGTTTGAAAACAGTCAAACTAGAAAGATTAGAAATTGGCATTTGTTCCCTACTCCCCCTTTTAAGACAAGGCAAGTTTTGGTGCTCTTTTTAATTTTTCTTTTTTACGTCTCCTTTTCCTTGTTAGGAAGAAGTAATGTGGAAATGGGGTGGGGTGGGGGTCTCAAATTCTGGCAATAAAGTCTGAAACAAATTCATTCAGGCACTCAACACTTGATCTTGATTGGTAAGAATTACCAAGTATGTGCCCACGAAAGAAAATTCCGAAGCAAAGGCCTCAAAGAATATGAAATTTAACTTTGACATTATCAGACTCATCTCCATTTATATTCAATCGCATGATACAAAATATTTTTAATATAATAATGCACATATGTATAGAAAACATGAACTCATATAAGTCACATATATTGAGCAGCTCCAAAATCCAGCTGTTCAAATTGGCATTTCAAATCCGGGCTACAGCTTCGCAGCAGCCATAGAATATAGCAGCAATCCGGATCTGGGTTAGATAGGTCCTAATTGAACCCGTATAATAGTTCAGATACTAAAACATATTTTATAAGCTATAGTCTCGGTTGCACACAAATAAAAATGGGAACAAAAACACGACATGAATATAGTGTACAACAAATTTCGTGTCACAGTGCTCAACCGATCAATAATGTCTAGTTTTCAATTTCTAAAAATCAAAACAATGAACTATTAATTGTGAATCAAATCAACGGCCAAAGCAGTTCGATCTAGTTCGAATAAAATATCCACCCCTCGATTTACCATATTACCCTTAGCCTTTGTACCCTTGGAAGATTGCATTGCGGGCTAGATTCCAAAAACTGAGTAGGGTGCGTCGATAGGCCAAACCGGACCGTCTTCATTGGTCAAACCGTTTAGAGTTAGTCAAAGAAAGTCCTAGCTGGGGCCATAAAAAGCTGAAAAACCACAGTTAAATGATGGATCGGAACAAAACTTTTATTTTCTCCCAAGCTCAGTACATGTTTTAAGGTTTAGATTTTTTTTTTTCCCCAAAGCACACCAATTTATTAGGGCACTATCATTGTTCATCAAATCTTCTTGAATAAAAATTAGTAAGCCCCTATTGACAAAGCTCTTTAAGATTTATAAGTTGATGGAAACCATGGTTAAAAGTGCACAATACACACACGCACACCCTTGATTTGGTATTAGGTCAACAAACAGGCCAACTAAAACAAGTAATTGGGCCTCCAAATGGGCCAACAAAAACCACAATATAACCTCCAACCCAATAATCCAACTCAATAACTTGGGCCATCCACAAATATAGGTTATTTTCAGATCGAGCCAAGTCTATGTTGTCGATAAATTATTTTCATTCGTTTTAAATCATCGCCTGAATTTACTGGGTATTAAAAAAACCCAACAAAATTGAATTATTTAAGAGTGTTTGCTGCTCACAGCACTGTAACTCAAGTTACACACGAGTTGGTAATATGGTTTGAGGGAAGTTTTAGTATGATTAACAGAAGCGTTGCAGTAATTATGATAGCTGATCTTACTCACAATCACATGTTGGGGTGGTCAAATTTACAGATGATCCACTCTCTCACTCACAGTTTTTCTAGGGTTGTGAGATGTGTCAGTTTGAATGGATTTGGTTGGCCTTTTCCTATAATGGTCCCACGAGTACTCTCGCTCTTTCTTTCTCAACACTTTTTAGATCAGCATTGGAAGCTTTGATAGATTTTGAGGAGAGTGCATGAAAGCCACCTACTACAGGACAAGCAGCTAGAGCTCAAAATCAAATTTAATGATTTTGACACATCTTGCTAGCTTTTTTGCATTGATTTAGGAATGGCTAATCAGGGTGAGAATAATGTGATGATGAGGGATTACAGAAAAGGGATCTGGGCAGTTCAAGAAACAATGGTTCTTATAGAAGCAAAGAAAATGGATGATGAGAGAAGAATGAAGAGCGAGAGAGGCAAACCAGCTGAGTTGAGGTGGAAATGGGTGGAGGATTATTGTTGGAGAAAAGGGTGTTTGAGAAGCCAAAATCAGTGCAATGATAAGTGGGATAATCTGATGAGAGATTTTAAGAAAGTTAGAGAGTACGAGCAGAGAGTGGCGGGCGGAGGTGAGTTGTCTTATTGGAGGATTGAGAAAGGTGACAGGAAAGACAAAAAATTGCCTTCCAATATGTTGCCTCAGATATATGATGCATTGGTTGAGGTGGTGGAAAAGAAAGGTTTAACGGCGGCAGCGACTGGTGGTTCAAATGCCAATGCCACTGTTGTGGGGTTGCCTTCTGGATTAGGTCAGCCTTCAATGCCTCGTGTGATGCAAAATCCTATGCCTGCACCAACTGTGCTGCTAACACTCCCACCACCGGCACAAACACCGGCGCAACCCACCATTCTTCGATATTCTCAGACATTGCCGGCGGCAGGTATCTATCTCCTTCTCATTAATACACATTGTGCACTAGCTATGCACTCAGTCCCCAAATGAGCACAGCAATAAATACAAAGCAGAGTTGTCTACATTTTGGCGGAGTGGTAGGGGCGAGTGAGAGTCGATATAGTTCACTTCTTGCAGTTTTTACCTTTTAATCCATATACTCATTTCTAAATTTTCGACATGCCATGCTTTTGTGGGAAAAATAAATAAATTCCTCACCTGCAGTTAGGGTATCATTGTAGATTGAACTTAAATATGAGTTCCTGTATAACAGTTTAAGCTCGTTCAAGAAATTGTATGTGCTAATATTTTGGAAATGCTTAAAACTTAGGTCCGGATACGACTGAGTATTCAGATTCACCATCCAAGAGAAGGAGAAGAAGAGGAGGAGAAGGAAGCAGTGGTGGCAGCTTACATGAAGTTGGATCAGCAATCTCAAAGAGTGCTTTCATAATAGCAGAAGCCATTCGATCAAATGAAGAAAGAGAAGAAAGAAGGCACAGAGAAGTTCTGAGTTTGCATCAAAGAAGACTGCAAATTGAGGAGTCTAAGGCTGAGATCAATAGACAAGGCATTAGTGGTCTGGTTGAAGCCATCAACAAACTCGCCGATTCTATCCATTCTTTGGCTTCCCACAAATCTAATTAATCATATTTCAATTGATTAATTTAATAACTTAGGTAGATATATAGAGATTTATTAGCCAATTGTTTGTATAGATTTTGATTATCATACATTCATGTCATCTGATGTTCCTTTCGCTCTCGCACATATAATACTAAATTGAATGCAATATGATTAAGTTTCTATTGATAAACCGATTGTCTATTTTCTTGATCACAACTATAAAATAATTAACAACGTGGTGATACTTACATATAGTTCAAGTCCACCTTCACTTATTTATAGATAATTCAAGTAAAGTTATGGTGTTTTTAGAATACAAAATGTGCAGTTTTGACATGTGATTTTGCAGGTTGTAAGTTAAATGTATGTACTAGTGATTAAAACTACTGGGCATCATGTGTAATGTGATCCTAAAAGGACTGGTCATTGGTCAAAGGCCAGTCAACAACAGATCTCTGGCAATACCATTACAAAATAGCCACTTATTGGCCTCAGTGGGAGAGTTATTATTTCGGCAGCCTTTTCCCTTTGTATGACATTTACTATTTTTGCTTCCAGTTGTATGGTATCACACGCACGATGGAGAAAGGAAACAAAATTCTTGGTAAAATGGCTTGCAAAAGTTGGTGAATGGTCATTTTTTTAGCGGCATTTGCAAAATTTATTTTATCCATCTGCTATGCAATGAGATGATAGTAGTATATTTGTTTGTCCAAAACTATTTTTGAATCAATGATAAATTGAAGCCTCTAGTGAGCTTATTTAACTTAATATTCACTTTTTCAGTGTTGGATTCATTATGGGAAGGAGAGTGAATTGTAAATGCCTCGTGGTGGGTTTCAGACCAAGTCCCCCGGTGCTATTGACGATGGAAAGCAGTGGAAGGTAAATTCATTTTAAGAATAAAGAGTTAAAAAGGATTGTTACCTCGATCTGACAAACAATATAACATTTCCTTATAGATCTCTTGCACCAGTTTTAACACCAAAAGGTTAGTAAGGATTCACGCTCGCACCTTTCTTGTACTAGGGAAAAACTTTATTCCCTCCAAAATTTTACACAAACATCCACTTCTAGTTTGTTAAGACTCTAGCTTCAATCCCAAAGAGTATAAACTGTCAAGATTCTTTTTGATGCATAAATCATAATGCGTCTTTACAATTTCCTCACTTTGTAATTTACGCCATATTTGGTGGAAGACGAAGATAATCTTGAGCGGTGAAGCTCGGTTTTGTCCTTGTTGAATGCTCTTTGAACTTCATCTCTGAGTTGAATAAAGCGTGTCCGCTTTATTCTCTGCTCCTCTGGAGTACCTTTCTCAAGATAGAATAGATCGGGCAAGTCATCCTCCATAAACCTATCCAGCACTTGAGAGCAATGAGGGAAATACCGACGCCCTAACTCAACTGCCATCATGTCAAATATAGAAAGTTTAACAACATTTTAACCCACTGAATGGGGAAAAGAATTCTTGAACATAGATTAGAGATATCTATTTAGATGATTTTGTATTGCTTCTTTATTCTATCAAGAACTTCCAGTAATAATGCTTTATATTACATCCTCAGAATATCGTGGGAGCAAAGTTTTAATATTAATATATTTTTTTTAAAATTAAAAATGAAATAATATAATAATACTAACAATCTTACTAGTTTTTTGAATCTCTTCATAACTTTTATGCATCAAACAGAGCAAATTCACTTCAATTTAGATGACTAATAGAGATTTAAACGGTATTGTCCCAGACCAATTGTGGAACTTATAATGAAAATTTTAGTACATGTTTGGCTACTGTTTATTAATTGTTATAATTCATCAAACCACTCTTAAACCGTTCGTAAACAACTCCCAAACATGCTTTTAAATTGCTAGAGGCAATAAATTCAGAACCAACGGTGTAATTTTCATACTTTTTACCCCCTCAAACTTTCTCTTTCCCCGGGTTAAAGACATTTTCCAGCGGTCAATTTCGCAAATAAAAATAAATGTAAAATACAGTTTTCCCCCTCACTGGTCCCCACCCCCTCCGCCACTGCTCCTAACGCAGCAAAATCTATCAAAGTACGGTTAGAATTCTTGCAAGAAATAGTATATTAGGAGAGAAATGAAACAGAAAACAGGCTTTGCAATTTACATACAAGATTGGAAGAACATAGGTAGACGATCAAGAGCACGATGACGAGAAAACCAATTATTGCAAGTTTACCTTATAAGAATTGAGGGAGACTATCAAGAGGATGAAGATGAGAAAAACAATAGGTCTTAATGGAATCCCAATCAAAGTATGGAACATTTGGGTGATGCTGACATTTTATGGTTATTTTAAAGAATTAACATTTGCATGAAGAATGGAGAAAGTTCGTTGTAATTCTTATTGACGAGCCATTCCATTTAATTAGACTAAAGCAATGGGAGGTCACCCACATTTTGCAAGTTGAGACGAAAACGTGAAATTTGACGTGTTGGAAAAATCTAAAAGTTTGTTATACCTGTTCTTGAGAGGGTTTCCATTTTTGCGAGGAACCTTTCGTTCTGCATGTGGGGTGTCTCATTCAAATCAACCTCGCTCAAGTTCCCACTTGAACCTTTTGATGACAGAAGGCCAGCTAACTCAGAAGTTGTCTCAGCATGTGCAATTTCCATTGCTAGCTTAGCTTCAGTGGGGAAAAACATTCGTGCAAATGCCACTGCAATACATGAATAAAAAAATATACTGATATGCATGAATCACCATGGATCTATATGTTCATAAACTTTTTAGCTAATTCCTAGGTTCTGTATTACTGGTCCCATGACCACAATAATGAAGAATGATTTTCATAAGTCGGACGTATTGATTTTACAGACATAATTACCAAATTTAATAGTTTTCTTTGCATATCAGAACTACTTGTAAATAGCTTCTATGCATTGATTTGAGTCTAATATTCTTTTACAGTATAAAAAGTAGTTGAGCATCTCATGTTATTTTCGGTATTTAGATTGACGGCCTCCCCTGCTTAGCACACTCAACAGACATGAACCTTAAAAACTTTTAACTTTTCATGATATCCATTTCTTAGGCAACTCTTTACATCAAACCAAAGGCTATAAAATATTGAATAAGATTGTCAATACCTCGTACCTTTTTTCAGTCTTTAAATATTGCAAGTTTATTCAGTAATGTAAATGAAGGTTTAGCATTTATGAAAATAAGAGCATGGAATGATTAAGAAACTAGAAGTGACTACACAGTTCAAGGATACCAGATTAAGGAAGTTACCTCTGTCTTCTAGGTAAAGCAGTTTCATATGCAGATCATCAGCCATTGTCAGGGAAGACACCAACACATCTCCAGCCATTGGATTCCTGTGCATCTCTCTCTCCAAAACATCAATGCATATCCTGTCTTTGTTTGCTTCCTGCCCCTGCTCTGTCTTTGCCTGATAATCTTTCGGCCTCGTCAATCTCCTACAAATACTAACTGCACTCTGTCCTTCCAATGTCATTTCTGATGCAATCGCTCCCTTAGTCAAAAGAGAAACTATAATTGATGGCTCCTTGCGCATAGCAGCAATGTGAAGAACAGTGTAACCCCGCCTATTTCGAAGGTTGACATCAGCCAAACCTAGACTAAGAACCTCAGATACTATCTTAGGATCACAATATGCAACAGCATAGTGGAGAGCAAAGGCCTCGTCTAAGGTTATATCAGACTCAGTTAGGAGAAGCCTGACAAGTTCAACATCATCCGAATCCAATGCCTTGTGTAATCTCTTAATTCTCTTCTCGCGCAAGGGATCAATGGTTACCTCATTTTCAGCCCGACAATTAATGCGGAGCATTCTAATATCCTCTGCAACGATGTATGGAAGCTCTGTCTCAATAGCGACGGACTCGAGGTCTGATCGTGCCACTCTATGGACACACTGTGTGAGAAGTTTACGTAATTGACAATGATAGGCGACCATCAGTATTGGGATAACATCTTCTACAATAGCGTTGCTGACCAAGTTGAGAAGTCGACGCTGCAATTTAACATCGATATATTATCCCTGGTTGTGAATGAAGGCAATTTTGCAGGAAAATAGTCAAGGAAAAGATGCACTTACACTACATGCTTAAGTCAGAAATTTAAAGACAAAAAGAGGTTAAGCTTTTACACCATTACAGACTTCTATTCATGATAAGATCTCAAAAAAAAAAAAAAAAAAAATGATTGCCTGATTTGTTGTTTGTGTCATAAATAAGGTTTCCTCAAACAGTTTCCAGATGAAAGAGTTGTTCCTGAAATCATACCCCCTTGCCAAAATGCAGTGTACATCACGTTATTGCATTAATATATAACGAAGCAGTATACAAAATACACTTAAAAACACGCTCTTTAATTGTTTAATCTACCAGTAGCAGTCTAGTCATTGCTATTCTTATTACTATTAGCAATGTAAATGTTTACTTGAGTCCACTGATTTGTTCATTGTCCACAAAATGCATTTATTTGAATGTACAATCGCAGCCACTTATATTGTTAATTTGCATACAAATCCATTCCCATGCTAATGCCGAGTTTGGCTTTTGGGTGGCTTTGAATGCACATTTAGTCGAGCCCTTGCCTCATTGCATCATTTAGAAAGCAGAGAAATTTTCACTTCAAAGCAACTATGACTTGAAAATAGCTGAATAATCATTATCCGAGTAAGTTACTATAGAAGCAAGATTACAAATATACACTTTGTTAGATTTTGAAGTTGTTGGCAATCTTTTGACACAACTATTGTTGTAAAAGAGTTTCAAAGGGTCGAGCAGTAAGNGTTACTATAGAAGCAAGATTACAAATATACACTTTGTTAGATTTTGAAGTTGTTGGCAATCTTTTGACAAAACTATTGTTGTAAAAGAGTTTTTAAAAGTCAAATGATCAAGTAGTAAGTTAGAAGTTTTAGGGTTCGAGTATGGAACAAAAGAGTAAACGTCAACGCAATTTCGCTAGCCCATCGCCCAATTGTTGCTCGAGCGACAGTGTATTCCGGAAAAAAACATAATTCACGTTTTTCAAGATTTTTATCCGGCCCATACTATCAAAAACCTCTTCACTATATATATGAACGCCACAATGCGAAAAATAGAGGTTGAACATTGAGAGAAACAAAGTTTTTCATCCTCCATATCATTCTAAATCATTCATTGAGTTCAACCATTATATTGATTTGATCATTGTTTAGAAAAACATCGTCCTCACATAAACCAAACACCAAAACACATACTTCCACAATATCTGTCAGAGTTCTGAAGATCAAGGAAGGTGGCCGGAGTTTTTGGTCGTTGGAGAACAAGGAGTTCTCATTAATCCACAGGAGATACATCAATTCAGAAGGCCGGGAGTTGCTGAAGGAGCACGCAATCCAGGAGGGCTTTGGTGATTACAGTTAGGAGGTCAGAAAACACTACTGTAAGTTGATTCGTTTATAGTGAAGGTAACTGGTTTGGTCCCTGAGTTTTTACCCAGTTGGGTTTCTCTGTCATCAATATTGGCGTTATTTATTGCTTTTTTATTACAAATTGGGCAATTCAACTTAGGATAATTGGACTGTTTGTTTAAGCATCTAGAAACAATTAAAAAGTGACTTGTTGCTTTTAATTGTATAATTCCGCACGTAAGGTCGAACATAATCTTTAATTCCGCACAAACACCTATTCACCCCCCTCTAGATGTTAGTTGGGTTGAACCTCGTTATTTCACACTTCATAATCTAGAAATGAAGGGCACAAAAGAGTTCATGAAAAGAGATCAATATTACATCTATCACATGAAAATGCTAAGTGGTAATCAACTAGAAACTGATAGTTTACCTGAAAAAGTGAGACCAGTTCCGAAACTTGAAAAATAGTGGATGCATACATCAATTCCACAGCAAAGTTGATGGCAGGTCTGCAGGCATCATGGGCGCATATGTTATCAACGCACGTAGACACTGCTGGTGGAGATGACCTTAGCTTTCCTGTGTACAAGTAGCTCAAGAAAATAAGAAAAGCCTCATATCCAACCTGGCCATAAGGCAACAGGTCTGTCATAAAGTACTTCGGCTTGCTTTCCTTCCCAATGGATCCCTTGTCTTTTCCAAAACGATCACAAAAAAATTTACTCCTAGCAGCTAATATACATCGGTGAACACCAACACTAGTGCCTTCAACTACAATATCCGCATCACTGAAATCACTATTGGAATCACATAAAAGTTGCTCCAAATTAATGCTTAGCTTACTTAAGCTGATGATATCAAGATTGAACCCCATCTCAGAGCCTCCAACGGCATCTTTATTATCAATAGAGCCATTAGATACATGAGAAAATGACGTGAAACTAATCGATGAGGACAGTTCAGCTGGACTCGCCATTAACACTATATAAGCATCAAAACCCTACCTCTGAGGGCCAAATTCATTCATATTTATCCCTCTTAACAAAATCAAAATCCAAATATATCAAACCCCAATTATACGACCCATAAGGATTAAGCACGAGGATATGACCATATGGATACTGTCATTCAAAATTCACATAAGCGTAGGTAGACTGCAGAATTTGAAAAAACACAAATTACTCCCCTTAAATCCAAAATTCCAATACAAAATCTTGTTTATCTCTAAATTTTCATCAACCCATGAAATATTCCAGATAGCTATCTCAATAGGCACAACGAAGAAAGAAACAAACAACCATCTGAACAAGAACAGAAACTGCAAAAGAAGAGGGAAACCAGCGTAATCCCTGAATAAGGTGATGGGCAAAAGAATCCAATGAATTACCTAAGTTTAATTTGAAAGAGACTGAAATGAATAGAGAATTTACAGCAACAGAGCAATTAATCAAGCATCGAAGTAGATCCAAAGAAAAGACATGAAAAGAGCAGAAGCTTAGAATTCATCAAACTTAGAAATCAAGCAGGTCCCACACGGCAAGATAAAAAAAAGAATTGTTTTTGTAATGTAAAATCATAATGGCTTGCTTTTATTTATCGTTATTATTATATAATCAACTTTCTAATCAACAAATATAAATTAGAAAAAAATATTTAAAGTCATCAAGCTTTTTACTTCTTTTAAAGTAAAATACAACCATCAATTAATAAATTAATATTTTTTTTTTTTGTCAATTTGAACATTATTATTTTAAAAATATTGTAACGTTGTTTTTAATTTGTTTAACTCCCAAATTCTTTTTTCTTGATGAAATTGTGGGGGCCCAAAGAGGGTGTGATTTTGTCGGTAGTTGATTTGGTAAGGAGAGTGGAAGGAAGCATAATACATAAATGAATAATGAATACTACATGTGTTGGTTGAACGCTAAAGTGCTGAAGTCGTTTGTATGACGTTACGAATGATGTCAGTCTCCCATGTTGTCTTCTGCTCACGTTTTCCATGCCGTCACCTTTTCATTTATTTACTTTTATATTATTTTATTCATAATTATCACAATTTACTTTACTACAAAATGCAACAGAATAGATGAAATCAAAGCATTCGAAACCAATCTAACATTTCATTTTGATACGAAAATGAAATTTCAAAGAATCCAGAAGATTGAAAAAATTAGATCCATGCTCATCTTTTCTTTCTTCCATACGGCACTAACTAGAATTATTATATCAAAAAAGACAAAAGGAAATTAAATAACTGTTAATTAGAATATCAAAAAAAGGTAATTAGTATATAACTTGCTTACCTTTCGCTGTTATTATTGAAAACGATCTTACCTTTCATTTTTTGACATTTTCACCCTTATTTTTACTTTTTATTGCGCAAAAGATCATTTCATCAATTTTCTCAATTAAAAACTGTGAAACGACGAATATACTCTTCTATTTAAATAAATAAAAAAAGAAAAGAAAAAGAGAACTAATTGTAATTATAGTCCCAATTTTTTTAAAAAAAGTGCAAACGAGTACCAAATAAATTAGTAAAAAGTAATGTTTTTTATCATCATGATGATGAAATATCGATGATGTGGTAATCTATTATCCTTCACATTTCTCTTTCTTATAAAAATTGAACTGTTTAATCACATTATTCTCCACAAATTGTCACATCACCGATATTCTATCATTATAATGATAAATAGCGATATTCATTAGTAAAAGGACAATTAACATATAATGTCCATACCTTTCACTATTATTATTAAAAATACATTTGATTGAGCAAATCATTATTTCTATTCATTTTCATCCAAGTTTTTAATAAAAAGTTGTGAAATGATGAATATACCCTTTTATTTTTTATTTTTTAAATATGAGTGTATATTCGTCATTTCACAACTTTTATTAAGAAATTGGATGAAAATGAATAAAAATGATGATTTGCTCAATTAAAGGTGTAATTAAGGGTGGAAATACCAAAAAAGGAGAAAAATATGGACGATTTTCATATTAATGGTGAAAGGTAGACATTATGTGCTAATTACCATTTTAATAATTTGTTTGTGACTCATTTGCAGTTTTTTTTTTTTAAATTTGAGACTGGTTGTAATTAGTTTTTTATTTTTATTTTTCATTTTATTTAAATAGAAATGTATATACGTCATTTCAAAGTTTTTAACTGAAAAAATAGATGAAAATGACATTTTGGTAATGAAGGCTAGAAATAAGGGTGAGAATGCTAAAAATTAAAAGGTAAAGATATTTTCCATAATAATAGTGAAAAGTAAGAACGTTAGATGCTAATATACATTAAAAAACATAGAGCAAAATTTGACTAATCTTATCAATGTTTAAATAGCAAGCCACCTAATGCTTTTGACTACATTCAAATCCTCTAATCAACAAATGCTTAAGCTCTCGATGCGAGTTGTTTATGTAAACCTAAACCAGCATCAATAATCTGATAATAAGGGAGGTAGTCTTTCCATTATTTCTGTTAGAAAAGTGTTTCAGTACTAGATACCGGATTACACACTAGATACCGTATTTGTAGGATAGATACAGTATTTACAGGTTAGATACCGTATACAGATATCGTATATGCAGTGAATTTAAACACTGAATTTCCACATACCGTTTTTGTATATAACTTTGAATATAACAGATTTAATAAGACGTAACAAGTAATTTAAAGATACGGTAAAATATCAATATGCAAACACGAGTAACAAACAAAGGAAAAAAAAATGAATTAAACAGTAAAACTTTTAACCCGAGGCTTGTGTTACACACAATTTCCTTAAAACAGATTCGCCCACTCACCGTCTGTGCTTGAGGTTTAAATCGAGCGTCCGTTTCCCAAGATACAACAGTAAAACTAGTAGATTCTGAGCACTACATTTACTACTCCGACGAACTGATTTAGTGACTGAACAATACCACCTCCAAGACTCAAACATAATTTAAAAATGTATGCAAACAGTATGTATTTTCAGATGAATTCGTATGGGTATGAAAAGTGGAAAACGAGACATATATAGACTTGGCTCTTGAGAATGTAACTTGCCCATTCACTTAATGGCAATTACCATAGGAGTTTCAACAGTTTCAGAAAATGAAAAGTCAGTTGAATAAAACAAAAATGTAGCAAAACGTGGACACTCCTAAATGGCTAATTTTGCTCCTTTCGGTCCAACATTCGTGTACGCAGGTCGCGCTCGCATACGAGTTCAAGGTCCAAAGCCTATTTCGATCCGTGATTTGTACCCTCATGCGCGCGCACATGGAGAGAGCCTCTATGCTACA
>CAIGRT010057991.1:0-11261 GCA_903798405.1 Fraxinus platypoda | reverse complement strand
TCAACACACCAATAGAACTAAACAAACAGAAATTATAAAATGCACTGTAACATGAAGAGATGAAGTACCTGGATCAGAAGCATTACAATTGCAAAAAGAACCTTCACAACCTCAGTCAAAAAGTTAACGCTAATAGGGCTAAACTTGAATTTTCCATCCACCTTTGACATAAAAACCAAGATAGGCTGGAAAAGAAAGAGATTGATCAAGTAGGGCTTTGCAATCATAATTAGGACACGGGGTATTTAATGTCAATAACATTGCATGACACCTAGCAAATTTGAATAATGCTATTTATCATTATGATGATAGAACATCGGTGATGTGGCAATCTATGTGAAATAATAGGATTTGACAATTTAATTTTCATGAGGGAGAGAGGGAGGAGATAGAGAGAAATGTGAGGGATAATGGATTGCTAACTTACCGATATTCTATCATCATGAAGAAAAATAGCGTTACTTAGCAAATTTACAATCAGAAATGATGGTGGTTGCAGTTCATGGACATGTTGCTTAAAAGGAGAAGGGAAATATAATATGCGCGCGCATGCAAGTACCTTTATATAAGGGACAGACAAAATAAAAGATTCGAGTAATCAAGTACTACATTTCTCATAATTCCATTTTCCGAATCAGAAGAAATAGCTATACGAGTACATTCACAGATACGTTACACATGATGAAAAATCTCCTGTAAGTTTAGTGTGCTTTTTCTTCTTATTTACTTAAGTAACAGTCAGAACCCAATTGTTGAAACCGGGTGATGTGTAAGTGAAAGAAAAAAAAATTGGTAGTTAAATGGCCTACAGGTATCGTTAAAGTAAAGAGTTAGATGGGGCAAAAATTGCAAGACCGAGAACACAATAAACAAAGTACATTTTGCAAATAGTACTATAGTAGCACATGCTTCTCTGCTGTAAATGAATCCGATACCAAGTGGCTAACATCACCAGTAATCACTAAGCCTTTTATAGGAAATTTATATCATCAATATTTAATCATGAATAGTCTTATTACACAGTTTCTTGCTGCATAGCCATCTGACAATCAGTGTTTTATAATCAAAATTAGAGAGCCAAGTTTGACTGAAGCAAGGACCTAGGGCATTTTCACTATTTAAATTCCTTTATCTTCCAATGTTCGACCCAATAATAAGTTCTCTACATGGATCCACTTCTTCTTACCACACGCATAATAAAATCAAGACTAAAAGTATCCAGAACTTTCTTCACATTTTGATATTAAGAGCTAGGATTGAATCAATAATTCGTGAACAACTAACATTCTCAAATACGGAAGTATAGAATAAGGTGAAAAACATAGTACAAAAACATAATAAGACAATTACCTGTAAACCAACCAGGACACAGTCTCCCCCAACTAACAGGAAATTGAGAGCCCTTTGCTTTGATGATACCTTGTCCCTGTGACGATCATAAGCCCTTGAAACAGATTTCGTGGATGGAGAGACCAGCTTGGAATGACAGACACTGCACTCTATCATTCCGTTCTTCATCAGTTTAGAACTCCCGATAGTTACTCAGGCTATGCAAAATTTAACCTGTGCAAGCAAAAACAGAAACGGAATGAAGAACCCAGGGAATAGCATTTTCCATAACCAACCATTAGCAGATCATTTATTCAAACAAACTCCAGAAAACAATATGACTCATGAGTTGATACAAAAATATCATGTGAACTTTGTTCTCAACAACCGGATAAATATAGCAACATTCTTAAAAGAAACTAATTCACAAATACAGTAATGGAAATACCTATTTTGAATCGATTACAGTTCAACAGACTAAAATGCATTACAACCACATCTTATCAGAACAACAAATTCTAAAATTCTTCCACGCTATATTTTCCGGATCAAGTATTGAAACGATCAAAGCAAAATATGATTGCAAAGGGATTAATTTATACACTACAGATCTATCGAAATTGGGGTCCCTTGCCGAGATTCATGATAAAGAATGTGCACACATTTAAACAAGTAAAGAGCTGACCTGTGAAATTAACTGTACGGATAGGGTGATTAACGTCGGCTGCCGACGTAGAATATTCCGTCCAGATCCAAATCAAACTCCGGTGAGTCGGTGACGTGAATTGAAGTACTGGGAAATTAGAAACGAACTGAGTTTCTATATTCTGAGATGCGGAATTTATATATATATAGGAAGAGAGTAATGTTACGTGAAATTGAATTGGTGTTGGGTGAGTTAGTACTGAATAGCTTATAAATTATTCAATTAATATTTAAATTAATTGTCGATAAATAGTATTCAAAAGTGACATATGTCAATTGACTATTGAATTTTAATGTGTGAAATTAATTTGGTAATTTCCCTTTCTTAATTGTTTTTTGTTATTTACTACTTACCTTGAATATTGTTGTTCATAAATATTAAAATTATTTAAGTAAAATATCACTATCATTTTATTTTATTTTTACTTAAAATAAGTAATATTTATCTACCGTTGACTAACTAAAATAGTATCTCTTAAAAAATTGTACGTTGATGGATAATTTTAATTTTTTTCTGAAAGTATAGAGCGATGTAGTTATAATTATTTATGGTTAATAAAATTTATATATAAATTAATTAATATAGAATGACTAAATTGTCCAATTTTTTAATAGAGATAGGTTTGGGAAAGGACACTCGTAGTCAACTCTTAAATGAGAAATTAATAAATATTTAATGGAAGAATATTCAACGCTTGTTTGGCATCCATTATTTCACATCATAATGAGAGAAATAGCAATTTTTTTGGAGAATGTGTTATTAAAAACAAAGTAAAAGTTTTTGAGTTTACGTGTAAAATTATTTTATTGGAGAATGTGTGGTTGATAAAAAGAATGAGAAAAATGAATTATAACTTAATGAAAAATAATGGAGGCCAAACGGGGCTCAAATACCTTGCATCAATGGAAATCGTTCTCTCCTATCAAGTGTGGGCATATTTTTTCGAAACCATTAAAATCAGATCTTTTTGGTTCGGTTAGTTATATAAAATTAACAAGTTTGATTATTGTTTTTTGTTTCATTTGTAGCTTAAGAGCTTGTTTGGTACAGCTTAAAATTCAATTAAAATTGAAAATATAGTCGTTATTGGGTCCTACTCGTCTAATAAAAGTCAACAATAACGGCTAATTTTTCAATTTTAATCCGATTTTAATCTCTACCAAACACACTCTTAGTAAAAATCATGTCTATCATGAAAGGTCCAAGCATATTGAGGTTTAAAGAGTATGTAACAAAGTTAAAATATTAACTCAATTTAAGACCATTTTTGATTAATTTCACGGATGATTATAATAAGAGCTTGTTTGGGAAAGATTAAAATCCAATTAAAATTGAAAATATAGTCGTTATTGGGTCCTACTCGTCTAATAAAAGTCAACAATAACGGCTAATTTTTCAATTTTAATCCGATTTTAATCTCTACCAAACACACTTTAAGTTTCTCTAGCTCGATGCCTCCCTTAATCTTGCAAATTATCAAATCATCATTCTCAGTTTTTTTTTTAAGAATACCTTCCTTAAAATTCACGATTTTTATCTACTTTTTATTGACATATTCTTTGGAACGTAGTGCTTATAAGCACTTAAAGGCAAAATCAAGCAAACATTTAATAAATAAATTTTTTTTTTGGACGTTTCAAGTGGGGTATGATGCTAATATTTTCTGGCGATATGAATTGTTAATATTTTAAGTTGCATTTATTACTCAGCTTTAAGAGGGGGAAAAAAAGAAAAGGAGGAAGGTACTCCACAATAACTGACTAAAGCTCATTGGATAGATATGAACCTCTTCCAACAATACACATAAAATCGAAGTAGATGTAATTTGAGCAAATTGTATCTTCATGCAATGTTTTTTACCAACTAATGATAAAATTTCAACCATATACACCAAAGTATATCTAATTTTTGTTCCAGTTTGATAGGAATTAAAATCTAGATTTTAGTCAAAGTCAATAATTAATTTTAATCATATAACTTATGGAGCTCCCAATTTTTCAACAACACATCTTATCAAATTTTATCAAGATCTACTAAAAATCTAATTTTAATCCCCACTAAACAAAGGCTTAATAATGAGTTTTACGTAATCGGAAACAATAATAGTAGTAGAATAACATATATCGTTTGAATTAATCCACTCTTGATAATATTTTACGCTAAATATCAAAAGAGACAATCTAATTTTAAAGACTATAAATGATAGATATGAACAAGAATAAAGGAAGTCATAAAATTGTAGAGACTAGAGAGTTCGAATAGGCAACTAGAAAATTTTGAATTTACGTAAATGATAGATATGAACAAGATTAAGAACTCTCCTACTTGTACTGAAAATTTGTACAAGTAGTCCATGAATTTGAATTTCTAAAGTTCAAATCCATGGACATTCTATCTACATGGATTTTCTGTGCAAGTAGAATAACTGCATGAATAAAGGAAGTCATCAAATTGTAAAGACTAGAGAGTACAAATGGGCGGCTAGCCTAATATGCACATTTTCGTCATGTTAATTCAGCCCTTGTTTGATGGGCATTATTTGAGAAAATGGATTTTAATAGTAATTTTTTATTTTATTTTTTTTGAAAAATATGTGATTAGAAAGTAGAAATTTTTTTTGAATTTACGTGCAAAATATTTTATTGTGTAAATATGTGATTGAAATGAATTTGAAAATTTAAATGTTTTGAAATAATAGTTGTCAAACAGGAACTCAATTGCCCCATTGTCCGTTTATAGAGGATGGATGTAGTCATTTAGAGCGACGAATCCCATACCATTGTGGCATAATTGATGCATACAAAAAGAAGAAGAGTCCATGTAAAAATAGGATCTTAATAGGAAAAAAATTCGAAGTGTCCATTTTCGGATATGTTTGTATTGATTTTGAATGAAAACGGCACAACGAGCAAAACTCATAGGATTCACCCATGATGAAGTGAAAATTACACCCACACCTACATTTAAATATTCAATTTCAAAAACCAAGATATAGCCCCTGTTTGGTGTACATTTTTTGAAAAAGAATGCATTTTTACTGTTGATGTGATGGGGAATATGTGATTGAAAAAGAAGGAAAAGTTATTGATGTGATGGAAAATATTATTTTATTGAAGAATGTGTGGTTGAAAATGAGTAGAAGAATGAGAATGAAAAAAATAATGTGGACCAAACAAGGCNTGAAAATGAGTAGAAGAATGAGAATGAAAAAAATAATGTGGCTCAAACGGATCTATAACTATTTTTTTTACACCAAGAATTTAATTTAAAACGGTTTGCGACTGAGGGGAAAGGCAAGCGTGGGTCATGCTTGATGCAAGTTTGGGAACCCATTAATGCAAACACTGAAAAGTTAAAAATTGTCTAAAAATATTGAAGAAAAGTTGTTAAATTTGTTGTAAATGGTAAGTTAATTAGTGAATGACAATTGTACCCCTACGACCCTAGAAATTATTACTATTGTATCCATAATCATTCCCTATAAATATGAGGTTTTGGTTTTCATTATTATACACGCAAGTTTATTAACTTTTACTCTTCCTATCTAGTTTATAACACGTTGGGCCGAACATGTTTTTAACGTTGCTATCTTTCCACGAATTGGAGGTATACTTTACAATTTAAAATTAATAAAAAGCAAAAAGTATAATCATTAATTGGAGGTATATTTTACAATTTACACCAACTTTTGGGTTAACTTTTAACTAGAGGTACTTTACCCTTTCCCTTTGGGTTTATCTAGATTTACTTTTTAACTTTACATCGGAGAAATTATCCTTTTTTAATAGAGTTATATACATAATTAATATATAATGACAAAATTGTCCAATTTTTTAATAGAGTTAGGTTTGGGAAGGACACTCGTTGTCAACTCCAAAATGAGAAATTAATAAATATTTAATGGAAGAATATTCCGCGCTTATTTGGCCTCCATTATTTCACATCATAATGAGAAAAATAGTAATTTTTTGGGGAATGTGTGATTATTATTGGAGAATGTGTGGTTGATAGAAAGGGGAAAATGAATTATAATTTAATGAAAAATAATGGGGGCCAAACGGGGGCTCAAATGCCTTGCAGCAATGGAAATCGTTCTCTCCTATCAACCGTGGGCATATTTTTTCGAAACCATTCAAATCAGATCTTTTTGGTTCGGTTTACCTATATAAAATAAACAAGTTTGACTATTAAAAGTAAAAATCAAATATTGTATTTTGTTTCATTTGTAGCTTACATTTCTCTCGCTCGATGCCTCCTTTACTCTTGCAAATTACCAAATCATCATTCTCAATTCTTTTTTAACTATACATTCTTAAAATTCACGATTTTTATATACTTTTTAGTAACATATTCTTTGGAATATAGTGCTTATAAGCACTTAAAGGCTTAATCAAGCAAACATTTAATAAATAAATTTTTATTTTGGACTTTTCAAGTTGGGTATGATGCTAATATTGTCTAGCGATATGAATTGTTAGTATTTTAAGTTGTATTTATTACTCAGCTATAAGGGGGGAAAAAGAGTACTCCACAATACCTGATAGATACAAACCTCTTCCAACAATAGAGATGACAACGAGGCGGGTTAGGGGCGGGGCACCCCCCGTCACTCCCCCAGCCCGTCCCGCCCCGCGCTCCTCCCCACCTTAGACGGGGCGGGGCTGGTTCGGGGAGCGGGCTTGCCACGTTTCTTGCCCTAATTATTATTTTTTTTACAAAAATTTTCAATTAACTATTTTTTTAAAAAAATTTGTAGTTAATTATTTTTTTTATTCATCACGGGGCGGGTTCGGGGCGCTTTGGTCCCGTCCCACCCCACCAACCCGTATGGACGGGTTTTTTTCGCTCCATTCGGAGCGGGGCAGCGTCGGGACGGGATTTTTTGCTATCACTATCCAGCAATACACATAAGATCGAAGTAGATGTAATTTGAGCAATTTGTATCTTCATGCAATCCTATAAATTATTATCATTGTATCCATAATCATTCCCTATAAATATGAGACTTTAGTTTTCATTATAATACACACAAGTCTATTGACTTTTATTTTCTCATCTCTTTTTCTCTTTAATTTATAACAAAATTTAATTTATTCTAATTGTATATTTGATAAAACAAATATCTCAAGAATCAAAAACGAATTAGAACAAGTACTTAAATCATAATCGAACTCTTAAATCCATTTCATACTATAAACTATGTCGCACTAAAATTTTGATACTTTAAATTTTGATTTACTAAAATTTTAATTGAGGGGACAATCCAGGGAACAATGAGGAGGAAACTCCAATCCTAAACTCAATTTTATATTCATATCAAGCTCTGTTTTATGGTCATTATTTTTTAAAAAATAATGTTTTTAATAGTGATTTTTTAAATAATTTATGATTAAAAAAGTAGGAAATTTTGTTGACTTTGCATGCAAAATCTTTTATTGTACTAATGTGGTTAAAAATGAGTATAAGAATTAAAGAATTTGAAATAATGATGGTCAAACAGGGGCTAAGCATTCAATTAAGAGGGTGTTCGGTGATGATTAAAATTAGATGTTTAGTAGATTGTGATAAAAGTTTTTGAAATGTGCAGTTGAAAAGTTGTGGGACCCATGAAAGATGTCGTTAATATTGATTGTTTGACTTTGACTTAGATTAAAATTTGATTTTAATTTGTACCAAACAGGCCCTAATTAATAGCATTTTGAAAAAAAAAAAATTTTATATATTCATTATTTAAAACGATCAATTTTTACAATAAAATTGCTGAGCTAGTCAAGGGCCGTTCGCACGTAGTAAGCACCGACTACCTATTTATCCCGCCGAATATGCCGAAATAGTCGAAAACACGCACGCCTGCCACCTACCATTTCACAGCACGTGCCACGTGCAATGCCACGCGGGAGCGTGCATGCACCCATCTCTCTAAAGCTAAATACGGCTCTCTCTACATGCAAACCCGTGCAGTTTTGTCTCAAAGGCTGCTTATTTGAATCGAATTATCAAACTGTGTTTTGGGATCTGTTGAAGAAGAGAAAAGAAAGGAAAATTAATGGAAGGAGTGAATGTTTCTACACATCCAGAGATTCCTGGTGAGCCAACCCAGACTCGAACAGCCCTTCTTGAGAAGGCCACCGCCACTATTCAAGGTTTTGGCCCTGTTAACAAAATCCACCAGCATCTCTGCGCGTAAGCCTGCCCATCTCTAATTTCGCTTGTTTTGAACTGATTTGTATAATTTTTTAGAAAAATTGACGTGATTATTTACCTGTTTGTTAAAATGTCTGTTTGGTTTCAGATTCCATTTCTATGGGCACGATATGACTCGACAGGTGGAAGCGCACCATTTCTGCGGGCATCTAAACGAGGAATTCAGGCAGTGTCTTATATATGACAGGCCTGATGATGATGGGCGGCTGATTGGGCTAGAATATATAGTATCAGAGGAACTTTTCTTGACACTGCCGGATGATGAGAAGAAATTCTGGCACTCCCACGAATTTGAAGTGAAGAGTGGGGTTCTGTTCATGCCCGGAGTTCCCGGCCCCGTCCAGCGCCAGGAATTAGAGAAGGTTGCCAAGACTTATGGCAAAGTGATTCACTTCTGGCAAGTTGATAAAGGTGACAAACTTCCCCTTGGAATTCCTCAAGTTATGATGGCTCTCACTAGGGATGGCCAGCTCTATGAGAATCTTGCTCAAGGTAATAAGGGAAATTGTTTAGTTCATTGTTACATCCAGTGTTTCGACTTTCTAGTTATGATTTTTTGTTTGCAGATGTTGAAAACCGTTACAATATTTCCTTTGAGAAGGAGATGGAGAATCGAGCATACATTAAGGGCCCTTCTCATGGAATACATCCAATGGCGAATGCAGGTGGCAAAGGGCTGCAAACAGTGCTGAGGGAAGTGGACTGCTGCAAGGAAGGGAAGTCTACTCGAGTCTTTGTGTGACTCTATTGCCGTTACTTCTAGTGCTGTCTCTGGGTTTTTGTCTTGGGTTGCTGAGAAAAAGGAATGGAAAGGGAAAGGGAAAGGGACTTTCATATTTTAAAGCAGAATTTGAGTGTCAAGATCTTTTATTCTGCTTTCCAATGTGATAATGGGGGTGTTTCTGAATTCATCCAAGCAAGTCTGTCCCCTTTAAATGCATCAGCTTCAGCATAGGACTCCAGTTCAGCCTTTCCATATGCTGTCAAATCCACTGATAATGCCTTCTCTATTTTGGTTCAGGTTCTCAATTTTGGTGGTGCTTGGTATGTGACACACTTCATCTCCATTTTGATAAAACCCAGGCCAGTGCCAATTGTGCAGGGGTGCGTCCTTTTTTTTGTTGCCAATTCACAAATATATAGGTATATTTGCTTGTTCTTGTCAAGATTTTTTGGTTTCAACCTTCTCAAAATTAGATTTTTAAGATGTATACAAAATTAAAATGCTGTCAATAGCTTGAAATAATGAAATGTGCTCAAAGTGCTAACCTTACTACAGTCTCTTAGCTCCTGATTCGTGTAGTTAAAAATCAGATTTTTAGTAAATTTTGAAAAAAGTCGATGAAATGCATAGTTAAAAACTTGATAAGTTGTCGGTCCCAAGGAAAGTATGGTTGAATTAAATGTTGATTTAGATTTTTATTTACATTTTAAGTTACGCCAAACAGGGACACGAGGACTTGAACGGTATGGTACAATTCCGATACCAAGCTCTTGCCTTAGAAAATAGGGAAACTTGTTGCATTATTCGTCCTCAACTCTCTAAACGAATTAGTGCCAAATGGAAAAGAGTTCTTAACTGCAAACTATGAAGTGAGAAAATTGTTGCATCATTGCTCAACTCCCTAAACAAATTAGTGCCAAAAAGAAAAGAGTTCCTACCTGCAAAGTAGGAACTATTTCTTCCTCCAAATCTTGACCATAAACATTTTATTAATTACACATCACAATTTCAACATAAACAATAAAAGATTGGCTGCCTTTCCTGTATACGTTCGGCTAAAGATTGAAAATTTTCACCAAATTCAATATTTCATTCTTTAGCAATGCATGAAGAAAAATTGCTTGTCCTCAAGTCAATAAAGGTGGCTTTATACCCAACACATAACAAACCTATATATGAGAAGTGATACACGTACAGAGGGAGGGGGTGGGTTCACTGTTAGGCCACTAATAGGGGGGGTGTATTTTTTTTCTTTTTTCAAAAAACATGTGGGGCCCGCCAGTGTGAGTAACCTGACAGGCCCCTGTAGTCATAAGTGGTACCTTTATTGTTTCGATACCTAATTTAGATTGTACATTGATTATTTTGAATGAAAATTGAATAACTTATATCAAGTTAAGTTTGTCAATTTATTTTCTTTAGTTTAAGTCATTCTTTTATTTCACCAACAAATGTTCAAGTTTGGTAGTGTTTGATAAATATATTTTTACACACGTACGTGCCATCAAAAGTGGACGTTTGGGAGTACCTTTATTGTTTTGATACCTAATTTAGGTTGTACATTGATTATTTTAGGAGAAAATTCAATATTGGATGGTGGATGAAGAAATTGAGCAAGAATTGAATGATAAGGACTGAAAGGGAACAAATTATGGAATATGTGGGTTAAAGTGTAAAGAATTCGAAGATGAAGGATCCATGATGCAAATAAGAAGGGCTTGAGTTGAACCAATAGGAAGATTCAGGGACCAACTTGAATGAAAAAGGAAAAGATATACCATACAATCACATGGTTGGGCTAGTTAGTCCTGAATTAGTTTCTTAATCCAAGTCAACTTCTACATGGAAGGACATTAGAGCACGATTTTTGACCCAATTCTGTAACTATAAGTAAAGATTTCGTTAGAAAGGTTACACAATTTTTGAGAGAAAATATACACTACCAATCAAAAAATCAAGATATTTGAGTGAATTTTGGGATTTGGAAGGCAGAACAGATTCATTCTAATCTCAAACTGCTGCAAGATTCAAGGATCAAGGCTGAAGATCTATTGTTGGGATTCGTGAGGCAAAGATCAATAATTATTTAGGGTCCGTTTGATTGCAAGAGTGAAATTTGGGTGGAAAGAAAATGAATTTCAGGGAATTGAATTGCCTAAAATTATTTTCTTGGGAATGGTCAATTAATTATATTTGATTAGTATAATTTTTTCACATGGAAAATATTGAAATTTTGGATCTTTTGGTATTCGTTTGACTTTGTTTTACATGAAAATTGTCCATTAAAATGATACAATT
>CAIGRT010057974.1:0-15581 GCA_903798405.1 Fraxinus platypoda | reverse complement strand
AAAAAAAAAAGGTTAAAAAATGATCAAAGAAGGACAAAAAAGAAAGAATTATAAAACCTGGAAACTAAATTGCAAGTGTTAAAAATGTAGATTAGGATCAAGAAATGATGATTGAAAATTAAAGGATCAAATTGGATAAAGTTAGAAAATGAAGGACCAAAATTGCGTAATGATCTTTGTAGTTTAATTGAGAATATAGTTCTGGGGCATGTATTATTTAATTATGGCACTTCAAGTCCTTCAAGGATTTTCGTGTATATGTTATTATAAAGTGAACCATATAGATAGGTAGATACTACATCCATAAGGCGCATTTCGAGCATTTGGACGCAGTCAAACTCATTAAAAATTTAAAAGTGATTGTGTCCATTACGGAAAATATGTTAGTTCATAATCAATCACAAGTCTATGGGAGAAACCTTGGGCTACGAGTCAGTTTTTTTCTTGTAATTTCATTATTATCCTACACGGATGACATTTTCAAGGGTTCGAACTACATGTTCAAACACCTTATGTTTCTCTTAGAAATTCAATTCCGCATGTATGGCTACTTTTCATTTTTGCCAATAGTTTCTATGTTCATAGTCTTTAATAGATTGTAGTTCATGTTCCTTATTTTGTATAATTTCAAGAGTCACGTTAAAGATGAAAATGTTGTTTATCACAATATTACTTCATTCTCATAATTTATGAGATAACAAATAAGTTATCAAAATCTCATTACTTTCGGACATTTGTGGTTCTATAGGAATTATTATCAGTATCTAATTGATCAATCTTTTCTGATATAGTTTCTTCATAAGTTTTTGATTATTTCTCTCTTGTACTATTATCAAAATCATGACCTTTTATAAAAGTATCAAACATTTTATACTATTGCCTAGGTGCCTGTTTCAAATATAAAAAATTATTTAAAAGACAATTATTCTTTTCTTTTAGTTCAAAACACTTAGGTTGAGACATATAAATCTTTTCATCCAAGTTACCATTTAGAAGTAAAGTTTTAACATCCAGTTCTAATTCAAAATCAAATTGGGATACTAAAGATAACAGAATAAGAATGTATATTTAGGACTATAAGAAAATATTTTCTTATAATCTACACACTCCATCTGAGAGAAATCCTTAGCAACCAACCTAGCATTATACCTAAGACTATTTGTCTTTTTGTTTCACCTTCCTTAATATTGTAAATCCATTTTTGTCATTTGGGATTGTTAATCAAGGTCCAAGTTTTATTTTTATATAAGAATTCATTTCATCCTTTATTGTAGAAAGCCAAAGGTTTGCATCTTTTGCACTCATAGCCTCTTCAAAGGAATTAGGCTTTATCTCCAGAAAGTTTTGCACGGTATAAGCAGACCAAAATCTGCTTCATCAAACCTGGCAGGAGGTCTAATTTCTTGATAGTCGGTTAAAGGATTTTCTGGCTCTATTGTTTCATTTTGTTCAATATCTGAGTTTGTCCCCTCTCTTTGAGGTTGCTCTACCTCAATTAGATTGACATTTTTTTAGTTTGAATATAAATAAGTGAGATCAGGAACTACATAAGCTTTAACTTGACTTTCATTACTTATATATTGAATTTTCTCTTTTAAACAAGGCATCTCACTCCTCCTTGATTTCTAAGCCATGGTCTGTAACCTTTTACCCACTTCTCCATAGCCCAGAAAAATGCCTTTAGTAGCTATTGGTTCTAGCTTTCCTTCATTATGATGTGCTTAGCACATCCAAAAAACTCTAAATTTAGAATAGTAAACAGGATGACCACTCTAAACATAATCATGGGTTTTATTCTATAGAGAGTTAGAAGAACATCTATTTATTATGTAGGATGTAGTTTTTACAACTCCCCAAAACAATTTTGGTAGACCAGAGATAACTAATATACATTTAACCTTTTATGTAGGTAAATCCATCAATAATCATCGATGATTATGTTGCTATTGAGAAATTACAAACGGGACTTTTATTTTTGGTACGTATCGACGTAAAAAATTACGTCAATAAATACAATTACCGTATTAGCCTTTAGCAATGAAAATATCCATCGCTGAAGCAGCAGTTTATAGTAGTGACTATGTAACGATTTATCGAAATCGAAAGGTATGTTATTAATGTAAACCGTAAAAATATTGAAAAAATAAGCATTTCTTAACGTTCAAGAACTATAGTTGGCGTGTAAACCAACTCATCAATATTGAATTTGCAGAGGACAATATTGAAGTTATGGAGGAAGACAATGATGAGGCAGAGCTTTCGAGAACTCAAGAAATTGAAAACAGTTGGAAACTGTGCCCCGAGGAAAAGAAGAAGAAGAATGTAGTAATGTTGGGATATGTCACCGTCTCAAGGCACATGTTTCTAGTAGTGACCATGTAATGATTTATCAAAAATGAAAGGTATGCTATAATGTACACCGTAAAAACTTTGAATAAATATTAATGGCATTTCTTAACATTCGAGAATTGTAGTTGACTTGTAAACCAACTCGGCAATACTGAAGTTCCGGATGACAATATTGTATTTGTGTTGATCGACAATGATGAGGCATGGCTTCTGAGAATTCATGAAATTGAAAGCAGTTGGAAACTCCTTCCTGGGAAAAGAAGAAGAGAAGATAATAAAGTTGGCATATGTCACCATTTTGGCATCGGCTTGACCACTATATTGCTTCCCAAATCAATCACAGTAGGGAAGACAATGTATTCTCACCAGCACCTGCTGACCCCAGATAATTACACCATGGCACTGCTGATAGTGATGAATTATCGAAAAATAATTAAGTTACCGATAGACTATTAAAAAGTTGATCCTTTGAAAACCGGCAAGTGAACGGGATCGTGAACAAGTAATAAAGTATTGTATAGAGTGTCAAACCCATGAGGACTACGTGTTTGATAGAGTTAAAATTAATTGCAATTTTAATCGAATANAAGTTGATCCTTTGAAAACCGGCAAGTGAACGGGATCGTGAACAAGTAATAAAGTATTGTATAGAGTGTCAAACCCATGAGGACTACGTGTTTGATAGAGTTAAAATTAATTGCAATTTTAATCGAATAACAAACAAATTTTGTGATTTTTTTATACTAATTCCTAAATTATCAATTAAACTAATGAAAGTAAGTAAATATGTTTTTCAAATATGTGAGATGCATTGCTAAGATTTCGAATCCCCCTTATTATTCCATTTTTAGTGTAACAATTAAAGTGACACTTTGAAATCATTCATGTTGGTCAATGTTCCTATTTTAATTGAAAATATCTCTCAATAACGATCAAATCTATTCCCCTCATGTGACCCTTCTATCTCTCGATGAAAGATGCAAATATGATAAATACATTAACAAGTGCTAGAACACCTATTAAAACCATATAAAGTATAGAGGTATATCTCTATCTTCTATCGAACCTTATAATGTTTATTATATTGTGCTTAAACCATATTATCTCTTTCGATAACAATAAAATTTACTAACAATTCAATTAATGATCAAACCTTTGAAAAGAACGATAAAAACGATAATAAATATTCACAATCAAATCAAATTAAAGTCAAAATAATTAATTAAAAACTAAAAATATCATAACAAGGGTTTATCTCATCATAACAATGTATAAAACTAGCTTACCATATTGAAATTACAAGAAATCATATTTAAGTGAAAAGATATAATCCGAATTTTTGATAAATTGAGAAGATGAAGATGAAGATGAATATTGAAATCTTGAATCTCTTCATTGGTTTCTTGATGAATCTCCACTTGCGCCTTTTCTTCNAATTTTTAATAAATTGAGAAGATGAAGATAAATCTTGAAATCTTGAATCTCTTCAATGGTTTCTTTATGAATCTCCACTTGCGTATTCTCTTCTTTGCCCAAAAATCAAGTTTGAATATTCACTTGATTGAATTCTTGCAAGCCATCTTCAATTCTCTCACAAAAACTATGAATTTTCCTCATTTGATGATAATAATTGATGAATATTAGAGTATGAGATTTATATCAAAGGTCCCTCATATGTATTCTGATGTTAGATATTTGTAGGAGTAGAAAATTGGCTGAAAATTACGTCCAAATTGATTTCCAAAAGAGTTCCAATCAAATAAGGAAAGTCGCATTCGTGCGCTGATTTTTTTCTCTGCACAGCAGTCAGTATTTTGATCATAACTTTCTCTTAAAATATCCGATTGAGGCGATTCAAAGTACATTGAAAATATAACTCAAATGGATACAACTTGTCTAGAAATAGAATATTTCCAATTCGGACGTTTACTATATCAAAAATGGGTTTCAATCTTCGACTAAAAATTTGGAATATAACTTGTGCGATTGAAAATTGATTTTGATCGTATTCCATCATTTTGAGTTCTAATTCCATCCAATTGTCTCATACCAATCTTTAAAGTATCGTCTTATGGTCCGAATCAACTATTGAATAATTTCACTTTGATCCTCAAACTTTGGACTGTCCTTTTTCGTTGATTTTTCTTTTGTTTTCTCCAGTTCCTCGTTCAACCATTGAATTTTACCCGTATAACATAAAATGCAACAATTTAGGATATATTTTGTCAAAAGAACTATCAAATATCGATATTTTAGGCCCCCAATAAGTGTATAAAATACACATATCAAAAGTTATTATTTCTAAGTTACCGATAGAAAATAAACAATAGCTTTATTATTATTATTTTTCAAATAAAGATATTTAAATAGCAACAAAACAATTACAAACCGTTGGTAATTTTTATCGAACTAAGGTATCGCTAAAACCGTTGCAAATAATTGTTATAGAAATCCGTTGGTATTTTTGATGGAATTATACATGTAGATAAATCTATTGGTATTCAACGACGATTATGTTGATGTCAAGAAATTACCGACGAGACTTTTACCTTCCATATGTATTGACTTAAAGAATTCCATTGATAAGTACGGACTGACGGAATATCGATCTTTCGAAACGAAAATATCAGTCACTAAAGCCGATGTTTCTAGTAATGACCATGTAATGAACTATCGAAATCGAAAGGTATGATATAATGTACACCGTAAAACTTTGAATAAATGTTAATGGCATTTCTTGTATATGTAGACAATCCATCGGTATCATCGACGACTATTTTGCTATCAAGAAATTATCGACGGGATTTTCACCTTTGGTAGGTACCGACGAAAATTTGTCTTGAAGTTGGTTATCAACGAAATTTCATCCTTTTGCAATAAAAATATCCATTACTGAAGTTATAGTTTCTAGCAGTGACCATATAACGATTTATTGAAATTGAAAGGTGTGTTTTAATGTACCCCGTAAAAACTTTTAAAAAATATTAATTGTATTTCTTGACGTTCGAGAATTGTAGTTGATGTGTAAACAATATTGAAGTTGTGGAGGTCGACAAAAATGAGGCAGAGCTTCCGAGAAGTAAAGAAATTGAAACCAGTTGGCAATTCGAACCATATGAAAAGAAAAAAGTTAGTAACGCTGTATTACATCCCATTTATATAGATAATCATACACTCACCTATATAGAAAATAAAATTGACCACTCGACCTAGATATATAATTACACATGAGAAAATAAACATCTTCACTATAAAATCCTTGTGTATTCTCGCCTGATCACCTATGATGTTTATATAGTATATCAAAACAAAAGACCATATAACTATATTCCAACATATTTACTTTAAGGTTACAAAAGTATCTACCTTACCATTTCAAAAGTTGTATATATACAATATAGGATCTCCAAAAATATAATACAATGGACGGTAAGACCAAAATAACAGCATACAAAATAACCCTACAGGTCGTCATCCATGTACATTAAACTTCAGAATCCCGTAAGAGCTTCACAGCTAGCCATGTCTTTTATGAAGTTCCATACTCACCTACAATGCAAAAACTATGTAAGCAAATGCCCAATAAGTAAAAATCATGCAGGCTATGAGTAATATAAGTATATTACCTCCATGTCATTTCTTTAAAACTTCATGCTAAAGTGCATCATATTCAAATATTCGTCAAAATTAACTTGAAATAGTTTCATTTGAAATCTTTTCCTTTTATTGGACCCTTGACCCACTTACTATGCACTGATTAGATTTCTGCACAATATCAATATCAATAATCAAATGACCAATATGATATTGACACAGTTGAGTGGACCATCCTCTTGCCCTAACGGCCCCTTTCACCCAAGAAGTATCTCACCCGCGGCGTCAATAATCATAATATCACAAAAGCACAGTCAAGCAGTCTACCCTCCCATGATCACCAAAGGTACATCCCCTATCTACCATTGCGATCACTTGGAAATCTCACCCGCGATGCCAAAACGTGTCACATAAGCATACCTCACATGCCTCGGTGTCCTAGTAGTGGTCAGTAAAACATTTTATAATGTAAATTCATTTTTCCAATCACATCATGCATGCTAGATTTTTTAATGGACACATGTCACGCATGTGCGTGCAAATGCTTGTGAATGGCATACTCAATCAATATTTCGAAGCCACATGCTCAATTATCGTAACCATCATATGATATACAATGAACTGTTATCAAGGTCATATAAATTTTACAACAAAACTTCATAGAGAATATTTCACGAATACTATGTTCTTGCATCGTAGTTGTAAATGGATTTTTACTTACTTTTTGTCTTTGTGTGTTTGACCTTTCTACAAAGTATGATTCAAGTCTCATTTCCACTTAGGGCCGCAAACAACCTGTAATACCTTCTATTATTAAATATGGTCCTCAATTTTATAAGATTAACACACACATTCTCGCACCGCCACCATAATTGTCAAGATAATCTACATAACAATAGTTCTTCAATTAACCGGCCCTATAACTCTCTCTATTTTCAAGTTTAATGAATATAAACCTCATCTAATTGTATCACTAATGACCCAATCCTTATTCAAATCAATTCTCCAAGAGGAAAATAGTGAACATGTAAAGGTTGGACTATGTGAAATTAGGAAATGAACAGAATCTGCGTTTAAATTTTATTGCTGCCTGGTCTAGTTTCATTCATCTTTTCACGCCCTTAACTACATACATTCATTTCCATATTTTTACCACACTTCTGTAACATGTATGGGAAGGTAATCATGTCCTAAATTCCAGTTCGCTTGATCGAGAGATGTTGAAGCTGAATATTCGTATAGTATTCGATCTGGTTTAACAATAGTACTTTTCTTTGTTCAAGTAGGCTGGTTCGCTTGACGGGTCCTGTTTAGGACTGATTGGTTAATATTTCTAAATTTAAAGTTCCCTTCAAAGTATTATTCAAAATCAAAGGCTAATTCCTCAAAATCCAACAACCATCAAATCTCTGTCCATGTTGAGTTCATTCAAGTTCTTGTAATCAATTACCCTTCTTTTTGACATCATAAAATCAACAACAACACCCCAACATGATCTAAAGCAAGTCCAGAGGTTCAAGATGTTATAAAACCCTCAAAAATAATAAAGACAAACCTCAAAACAATGAACTAACTCAGCTGCCCAGAACTTCCAATTCCAGATTTTTGTTTTCTACTTTTCTTTGGCTTTTTTGCTTTCTTTTTCACTTGGAATCAACTGGGGATGAGTTGAAGGAGTTAATATCTTATGTAGGAGATAGATATGAAGTCTTTAAGGAGCTCGAGTCATGCATAATGCTTAGGAATGAAGAAATTGGCTATAAAAGGACAAGTAGCATCAACCATGAGGTGGTTTTGTAATAAAGATCTGATTTTACACCCATCCTTGCATTAGAAAATCAAGTATCTTTGACCTAGCTCAGCATGTCTACAACTTAACTTAATTTCCGTATGATCCTAAAATAATTTATAGAGTTAATTCCTTAACTGTTTATTAGATTCCTTACCCGATTGGAGCCCGATTCTCGACGAGCTTCAACAATTTGCACTTCACAATTTATAGCTTCCTGTGAACATTATAATTGTTTAACAAATCAATATCCAACATCTAGATTAACCTAAATTTCTACCATAGCTCAATGTAAGATTCACCACCTAAGTCAGGAGGTTCGAAGACTAACACCATATAGAGATCTTAAAACCTCAATGATCAAATGCACCCTAATAAGGGAAAACTATTTTGAACTATTGATGCAAATGCAATGGCAATGTAAATAGAAAGTAATGCACGAATTATATTGGCTAAGTGTGTAAAGTGAAGTTTGGGGTATTACACGTTGGGATATGTCTGATTGAAGGTGTATGTTTCTATTGGTCCTTGGCTCCGTCTTACCACAATAGTGCTTGCCAGATCAATCACTATGGTGTATTCCCACAATCACCTGCCGACCCCAGATAATTACACCATGGCACTACCGATAATGATGGATTACCCAACAAAATAGTTAAGTTACACAAGACAATTAAAAAGTTATAATAGTCACCAGTACTTTTTATTATTATTTTTCAAACAACGATATTTAAATACCACTAAACATAATATCGGGTCTACTAGTGTTAAAGTAAAGAGGAGATCTAAAAATACTTCGATATTTTGTTTTGTCTATGGAAGTGCCTTGATCATCTTATCCAATTTGATTGATGAACTCATTGGAGTAGTCATCGGCTTTAAGTCTTCAAAATCAAATTTCTTGAGCATATCTATGATGTACTTTGTTTGACTAATGAAGATGCCTTCATTAGTTTGTTTGATTTGAATTTAAATAAAGAAAAGATTCGATCATCCCTCGACATTTTGTTATGTCGATTGAAGTGTCGTGCTCATCTTTCTCAAATTTGATTGATGAACTCATTGGAGTATTCATTGGCTTCAACTCCTCCATTTCAAACTTTTTATGCATGTCCATAATGTACTTATTTTGACTAATGAAGATTCCGTCATTAGTTTGTTTGATTTTAAGCCCAACGAAGAACTCGGGTTTCCCATCATGTTCATTTCAAACTCATTGCTCATACAATTAGAAATTCTTCACAAAGGAAAATGTTAGTGGCAGCAAAAATAATATCATCAATATAAATTTGCACAATAATCATGTCACACTTTTTGATTTTGATAAAAAAAAAAATGTAGTATCTACTTTTCCCATTTAAAAACCATTTGGAAGAAAAAATAGATCAATCTTTCATACCATGATCTAGGACTTGTTTTAAACCGTAAAGAGCTTTTCTTAGTTTGAAAACATTATCTGGATACTTGTAATTTTGAAATCGATAAGTTGCTCAACAAATTCTTCTTGAATAAAACCATTTGAGAAATCACTTTTGACGTTCATTTGGTAAAGAATAAATCATTTATAACAAGTAAAAGCAAGAAGCATGCGAATGGATTCTAATCTAGTAACTTGTGCAAATATTTCTTCAAAGTCTATGCCTTCTTCTTGATTGTAACCCTGAACCACTAATGTAGCCTTGTTACACACAATTATACCATTTTTATCTTGTTTATTTCAAAAAACCCATTTCATACTGATAAGATCACTTGGTCTATTTACAATATAGCAAGAGGTGTTAATGGCTTCGATCCAAAAATATTTTGGTATACCATTTTCATTTAGCATAGTCCTGGCCATTTCTTGCAATGCGTGATTCTTTCTTTCTAATATACTATTTTGTTGATGAGTTCTATGAGCCAAAAAAAAATATATTTAGTCATTAATTTTGCAAAAATCATCAAACACAATATTGTCAAATTCTCCACCATGATCACTTCTAATGGTAGTAATAGTGTACCCCTTTTCATTTTGAACATTTTTGCAAAAATATTTAAATGCATTCGAAGCTTCATCTTTGAGGTTCAAAAATAGGACCCAAGTAAATCTAGAAAAGTCATCTACAATGACGAAAACATAATGATAGCGACTTAAGGTTGCGGTACTAAATGGTCCAAAAATATCCATGTGGAGAAATTGTAAAAAATTTGTAGGTCAGGAGGGTTACCTAAGTTTAAAAATGCTCTTTACTTGTTTTCCAAAGTGACACGTATCATGAATTTTATCTTTCTCAAATTTCAAATCTGGCAAACTTCAATAAAGTAATTTTTGAAATTTTTTGAAAGTAGGTCCATGTTAACATGACATAATCTTCTATACTACAACCAAGTATCGTCTTTAAAACTTGATAAAATATTTACAACACTTTCAAATTCAATGTTTACGACATAAACATCCTTATTTCGGCTTCCTATAAGTATTACCTCTTTATATGTTGCATCCTCAATTAAGCATTTGGAAGAATTAACTTTTATATGATAACATTTATCATAGAATTGACCAATGCTAAGCAAGTTATATTTGAGGCTATTAACTAATGGAACATATTTAATAGAGGGAGATGCATAATTACCAACATTTCCATTGCCAATGATCTTCCTTTGGCATTGTCCCCAAAAGTGACATGACCTCCATCATTTTTTTTTAAAGCTTGATAGTAACATTTTGTTTCCGGTCAAATGCTTTGAGCATCTACCATCCAAGAACCAATTGCTCCTAATTTTCCTTAGCACCTATAAGAAATAGTTTACTTTTTGATCTTTGGTTCTTTGGGTCCTTGATAGTTAATTTTAGTGGATTCTTGAAGCCACTTATGTTGCTTTCAAGGTGCAAACTCTTTTTGGTTAAACAATTAAAAGCTATATATCCATCTTTGTTACAAAAAATTACATGTAACATTTGGAAGAGAAGAATTAGATGTTTTAACAAAGAAATTTTTTGAGAGATTTTTGTTTTAAAAAAGTTTTGTACCCAATTCCTCCTTTATAAATAACCACATTTTTGTTCACCAAGCATTAAGTCAATTTTTTTTTGCCTTGAGTAAACTTGTAAACGACTTTAGTCAAATCTACAATCTTTTCTTTTAAAGAAGAATTTTCTTTAATAAAATAATTGTGATCAACTTTTTCTTTTTTTAAGATCTTTTGTATTTCCAAAAGTTTCTTTACTTCAATTTTTAATAAAGATTTTTTTTTTTTTTTGTGAGAGTAGAGGGTTTTATAACAAGTTTTTCAGATTCTTCAAGAATTTCATCATATGAGATAGATAATTCATTAAATGAACAATTATCATTTGAATTTACCTCATTTTCAATGGCCATGAAGCACATGTTTGCTCCAATGATGTCATCATATGAAGTAGATAGTTCATCATAAAAGGGAGTGTCATTTGTGTTTACATTATTTTCAATGGCCATGAAGCACATGTTAGCAAATTCCTCTTTATTCTCATTTTCTTCATAGTTTTCACCATCAGTCTCATCTCATGCTGCTGTAGTGCTTTCTTTTTGGTGAATCTCCTCTTGTTAAGACATTCGGTTATTTTATTAGCAGGTTTGTCACAATCATAGCAAACAATCTTTTCACCCGTTTGTTCTCCCATTTCTTCTTTCTTTCGGAATTCTCAATTAGTGCAACCTCTTCATTTCTTAACAAGAAGAACTAAGTCCTCAAGTTCTTCGTCACTCATATTTATACTTGAAGAGCCTTCATCATTTGTTAATTTTAAAGAAAAATTGACGCTTGGGAGGCTCTTTTGTTTCCTCTTCTTTGCTTTTTCTTGTTTCATCAATGTTCCATAGAGCTCCTCCAATGAATATGTGTTGACATCTTCATTGTTTTCTATCAACATACTAAATGAGCTTCAATCCTCCGAGAGAGATCTAAATATTTTACTCACAAGTTTACCGTTAGTAAATTTTTTATCAAAGCCTTGAAAGCCATTAACATTATTGGAAAAATGAGTAATCATATCGTTAATGAGTTCATTTTGTTTCATAATTTTCAAAATCTTTAACCAAAAATCTTAGTTTCTTTTACCTTACTAGTACTCAAGTGGGTGATTTCTAAAGCATGGCAAATGTCGTAAGCGGAATCACATGTGCTAATATGATTAAATTCATTTTTTTAAAATCTAAAGTACAATAAAATAAATTTTTGGCTCTAGAATTTAAAGATAATTTTTCTTTATCTTCTTCATCGGACTCCTCTCTAGGTTTTGAAATGGCTTGATCTAGTTTACCATCAACCTTAATACCTTTTGTAGGCTTATAAGGACCAAATTCAGTAACCTCCCGAATGTTATAATCTATTGATTGCACATATATGATCATTCTAGCCTTATAATATCGTAATGAGAGCCATAGATAGAAAGAAGGACGATTTGTAGAATACCCATCAAGATTTTGGAGATTATGGTTAGCTATTACTCAAGATTGTAAAATCTTAATATCAAAGTGAGCACCTTTCTTTGATATCAATTGATAGTCCAAGAATTACTAACCAAGAGGAGGGTGAATTTTTTTTTATTTTTTTCTTCTTCTGAAAATTACTTTCAAATTAAGTAAATCACAAACACATTGATCAATCAAATAATAACTGTAAGCAAAAAATAAACAAACGAGTAGAGAGGATACAAAAGATATATTTATGGATTTTTGATAAAAATTAATTATCTACGTCCTTCATTACCAAACTCTCCATTACGAGCAAGACTTTTGTACTAAATTGATTGACTTATGGTGCAATCAAAACCCTTACAATGCTTTCGATAACTTTTAAACAAGGAGCATCGATCCTTATAAAATATTGAGCTTTCAAAGGACTTTATTATGACCCAAAGATTTAAAGAAATGATTTTATAATGAAATTATTCTCTTAATAAATGATAGTAATAAATTAAGTACAAAGAGGGACTAACACTTCAATGAATAGTAATGAATGATAGCTCAAGTGTTTGATGAGAAACTTTGATGAATATGATGATTTAAAAATTTGATTCAATCAATCAAAGTTTTCAATATAAAGAAGTAAAATAAATAAACGCAATGTAAGTTCAAAGATTTGCTCAAAATATATCTCTATTTAATGCACTTAAAAGACCTTACATGAATTGCAAAAGATTACCTATTTATAGAGGCAATTTGTAAGACTTTCTGTAAGTTCAGCTAATAGATCGTTTGACCGGTAAAAGTCTAGATGATCCAAAATATAGGCATTAGACAAAAGGGTAAGAAGTCAAGATGCTCAAATTTTGAACTGTCGACCGAGTCTTTTTTACCGGTTGGTCCGGTCGGTAGATCGGTTCACCGGACCGACTTTCTTGGTTTGGCCCCGTTTGGTTCGATTCAAATGTTTTGAAAAACGTGAACTCTTGGAAAGTGCATTAAACTAATTTTTGAAGGTAAATGATATTTTAGAAATATGATCTAAGTTCAAATATCATTTTTACAATTAATTTACCTTTGATTACAATATTTTATGCGAGTGATATCAAAATACTTTTAGTGCATAGAGTAGTTTTTGAGCTTTTATCATGTATTGATAAAGATCAAAATTTTAGTACTTTTACATTTGTTCTAAAATCCTAGTCTTTGATATTTCTTTTAAGTTTGGCTTTTAGGCTCTTGTCTTGAAGTTTGACTTTTAAGCTCTTGTCTTGAAATTTTTTTGCCTTGAATGCTTAGAAGACTTGACTTCGATCTTGACTTTTTTGTGAGTCCAATTTATAATGATAGTCTTGATTTTGACCTTTTGAAAACGATCGATTAGTTTATCATTGAATGCTTCAAGATTATGATTACTTAAATTCAATTGTTAGTAAAAAAGATAGACTTGTTTATAATTATCAAAATTTTAAGGTTGAAGTCAATCATATGTCAACATATCGACATTTAGAAATGAAAATATTAATCACTAAACCCGATGTTTCTAGTAGTGACCATTTAAAGATTTATCGAAATCGAAAGGTATGTTATAGTATGCACTGCAAAAACGTTGAATAAATATTAATAGCATTTCTTAACATTCGAGAAATTTAGTTCACGTGTAAACCAACTTGACAATATTGAAGTTGCGGATGACAATATTTAAGTTATGGAGATCGACAAGGACAAGGTAGAGCTTTCTTGAATTCATGAAATTCAAAGCTGTTTGAAACTCCGTCCCACGACAAGAAGAAGATGTAGTAAAGCTGGCATAGGTCACCGTTTGAAGACGGAAATTTATGTTGGTCCTTTGTGCCGTATTGGCCACAATATTGCTTGCCGGATCAATCACGGATGGGAAGACGGTGAATTCTCGGCACTGCCCACCAAGCCCATATAATTATACTATGGCACTACCGATAGTGATGAATTATCGAATAAATAATTATTTTACTGATAGACAATTAAAAAGTTATAATAGTTAAGTTACCGATAGAAAATAAACAATAACTTTTTATTATTATTTTTCAAAAAATGATATTTAAATACCAAAAGAATAATTAAGATACATTTTTATTGAACTACGTTATCACTAAAACTTTTGAAAATAACTGTTCTAGAAATCAGTTGGTATTTTCGATGGAATTGTACATATAGATAAATTTATCGGTACTCACCAACCGTTGTGTGTGGAGAAATTACGAATGATACTTTTACCTTTAGTATGTTGAACTAAGGAGAGCAAACCAACGAAGAGAAGAGAGACGAGGGAAATCAATTTATTCAAATTGAGAATTCAATTTACAGAAATAGAAAGAGGGCTGAATATATAGACGAGGGAAGCTAACTATCAACAGAATGATCAAAGCAAAAAGACTGAAATGTCCCTAACTAAGTAAAGGACTGAAATGCCCCTTATTATCTCAACACTCCCCCTCAAGATGGCGAGTGTAGATTGAACACTCCCATCTTGTTAAGAAGCAAAGCAAGTCGTGCTCCAGTTACAACTGTAGTCAGTAGATCAGCTAATTGCAAATGAGAAATCGTGTACAACATTTTAACCTCATTGGCTTGGACTTTATCTCGCACCAAATGACAATCTATCTCGATGTGCTTGGTTCTTTCGTGGAAAACAGGGTTGCTGGCAATGTGAATGGCAGACTGATTATCACAGAACAACAATGCTGGCCTGCTGTGATCAACTCCCAGATCACTCAATATATATTTCAACCATGTAAATTCACAGACTGTTGCCGCCATAGCTCTGTATTCAGCTTCAACGGAGGACCTGGATACGGTATGTTGTTTTTTAGATTTCCGTGACACAAGAGAATTCCCCAAGAAGATGCAATACCCAGTGACCGATTTTCTTGTATCTGAACATGATGCCCAGTCAGCGTCACAATACCCTTTCAACTGAAGATCAGAATTACTAGGAAAGAACAGCCCCTATCCTGGTGCACTCTTCAGGTATCTCAGTATGTGGTAGGCTGCCTCCAAATGAGGCTGTCTTGGAGACTGAAGAAACTGACTTAAAACCTGTACAGGATAGGAAAGATCTGGCCTGGTTATGGTTAAGTACAGGAATCTTCCAACAAGTCTTATGAAACTACTGGGATCAGCTATAGGGTCTCCTTCATCCTTCCTCAATTTCAAATTATATGGCAAGGGGCTATTAGCTGGTTTAGCACCAAGGTACCCAGCATCTGTCAAAACATCTAACGCATACTTTCAGAATTCGATAGGAAATGAAGAATGATGGAAAGGAAAGATGTTCTCAAAGAAAGAGACATCTCTGGATACAAAGACAACTTTGGTTTTGAGATTGAAAAGCTTATAAGCTTTTACACCAAAAGGGTATCCAAGAAAGATGCAAGGTACTGCCC
>CAIGRT010057960.1:0-25346 GCA_903798405.1 Fraxinus platypoda | reverse complement strand
TTTCTCGTGTAACCCTGCCATGTCTTTCTGGAGATCAGATTTCATCACCCCCATGTCCTCCTGTAACGCATCGAACCTCGTTTCCAACACCCCAACTCGATCTGCAAGAGTCATATTCCCAAAATCGTTGTCTCTGATACCAAATTGATAGGATCCAATCCGCTATCCTCAATATTCCTGTAGACACGATGATGAATAATAGAGAGAATAATAGAAAAGTATGGAATTGTATTGATAAGAGACTGAAATATAACAGAATTCTGGGCTATTGGAGANACTCGATCTGCAAGAGTCATATTCCCAAAATCGTTGTCTCTGATACCAAATTGATAGGATCCAATCCGCTATCCTCAATATTCCTGTAGACACGATGATGAATAATAGAGAGAATAATAGAAAAGTATGGAATTGTATTGATAAGAGACTGAAATATAACAGAATTCTGGGCTATTGGAGAGGCCCAGTCTCTCCACTCTAACTAATTCCCAGTGGAAAATCAATGAATGATAACATCCCTTCTTTCCTCACATTTATTGGGATTTTCCTATTACAGCTTATTACTCTTTTACCCCTAGCTACTAATTAATTGTCTGACAGCTCTCCATGTTGCACGTGTCATCCTTTTTCCCCCTTCTTGTATAGGTGAACCGGATTGGGGGTCTATCATAAACTAACAAATTCTTGTGGAATTGAGACCATCTTATCTCCTTTGGAAGTTGAATGCCTTGATAGAATAGGCAAAGATGAAGGCAAAAAGGACGTTGAAAGCAAGAATTATTCCAGCAATGACTCCAAGAAAACTGTATTCGAACCCAAAGTAATCTTTTAAGAATTGTTCCACTGTATCACCAGTGTCCATCACATCCTGAATCTCTCCAAATTGTGATACTATTACACCATACAAGGTATAAGCGACTGGATACTGGTTCGTTTATGTCTCCGTACTGGGATGTCAGAAGTCCGTATAAGCTCCAAGCTATAGGAGTTGCCCAGTAATACCATCTCCACCAGATAGGGATCCTCTGTTAGCAAAAGGAAAGATGAAATTTGTTAGTGTTCATAATTTGCTTGTATTCATTGATCTTGCTAATGAAAAATTGTGTTGCTAATACTTACCGGGCGTGGGACGATAAATCCAGAAAAGAGATTCCAAATTATATAGAAGAAAGACGAGATAATGGCAGCAATGTTGTGATTAGGAGTGACAGCCACAGTCATCATTCCATAGAGGACGAAGTACATTAACGAGAAGAAGAAGAAAAATAAGAACCAGAAGAATTTTTCTGCTGTCCAATCCATTCCCATCATAGCATAGACAATAAGACCATATACAAGTGATTGTACGAAGACGTAGGGAACTTCAATTAGAACCTGCAATGGAAGTAAACTTGCATTAGAAAATCGGATTTCCATCAATATCTGTCTTTCATATCAAACATTACACTGACGAGTACCTGTGAAAATGCATATGGTAAGGCTGAATACATTCCAGCTGCTCTTTCTCTATAGAAGACAGTTCGTTCAACAGCTACCACAGGTTGTACTGTTGACCCATATTGGAATCCCAAAAAGTTGACAGCAGCATACATAGAACCCATAGCGTTCATCAGATCCTGTTGTGTTTTCCTGAATCATATGACATCCCGAAAGAATTAGAAAATTGAACTTAACAAAATGACCACACGAGATTGAACTTTCTAATTCAGCCTATTCTAGTTCAATTTACCATTTAGAGCCAAGATCCCAGAACATTGTCCCGAAAATGAGGGCTATGATGGTCGTGAACAAAAATCTGACAGCTGTATAAGGTGGATTTCGCCAGTATGACCAGTGTTGTTTCCACAGGCAAGCCATGCATTGGACAAGGAAAGATTGTGAGTATTGAGTCGGGAAGTACAGGTCTTTTGTACCCGGTCGAGGCACACTTAATTCCTGAATAAGTGCTTTGTTCCTCCTGCAATGAATACAGATCACCAGTAAAATAGGTTATAAACTGTAATATGTGTCCAGGAGAAGATATCTTAATCAAATTTGACGAGAAACCTTTCAAATCTTGACCAATCAATTTTAATGTGAATAGACTAACCTATAGAGGTCTGAGTTTTTGTACACTTCAGTAAAATCAACCCCCAACATTAGTTCTTGTGATGAAGCAGAAACTTCCAACATCCAAGTTGCGGGATTATAACCATCTTTGATTTTAGGTACTCCTTGAACCTCCTGAATGCAAAAGTTAAATGTTCTTCAATATTTGAAACCAAATGACCAAAAACGATTTCTTGATGTTCGATCTTACAACTTACCTCAAAGTACTTGATCAATTGAGACGATTGATGACCCAAAGGACCAACATATATCTCTCGTCCTCCTCGTTTCATTAAAAATAGCTGCAAAATCGCGATTATTTTAGTATTTCATGCAATGTAAAAGAATAGAAATTCCAGAGATCTGCCTAATTATCAACATTTCTACCTCATCAAATGCTTCAAAAATATCAATGCTGGGCTGATGGATGGTACACACAACTGTTCTTCCTGTGTTTACTGTATTCCTGACTGTTCTCATCACAATTGCAGCGGCTCTAGCATCAAGCCCTGAAGTTGGTTCGTCCATGAATATTATCGAAGGGTTTGCTACCAGCTCGACTGCAATTGTTAACCTCTTGCGCTGCTCAGTCGAGAGACCATTGACACCTGGCAACCCGACTAGTGATCCTTTCAAGGGAGTAAGTTCCACAAGTTCCATAACCTCCTCAATGAAATTCTGGAAATATATCAGGAAGTTTAGTAATTTTATTATTGCATTGATGGTCACAAGTACAATAATACAGGATTATTGAGAATGAAAAGGAGAAGTCACTTAGAGAAGTCACTTACCTTTCTAGTTTCAGCATCAACTTCTTTAGGCAAACGCAACCAAGCTGAGTAAAGCAGGGATTCGTAAATAGTAACATGAGGAGAATGGATGTCGTTCTGTTCACAGTATCCAGAAATCCGAGCAAATGTTTCCTGATTCTTTGGATACCCTGAAATCTTGATATTTCCCTCAATATACCCACCCGTTTTTCGACCAGCCAACACATCCATCAACGTTGTCTTACCAGCACCACTAACGCCCATCAAAGCTGTAAGAACACCCGGCCGGAAAGCTCCACTTACATCCTTCAGGAGCACCAATTTATCGTTAACATCACCTTGAGCTCTCATTTCCTGCGTCAGTTAAAAGATTATGTCAAAAGTCCTCATTAGATGCCAAATTTTGTTTTACAAGAGATTATCTTGAGGTTTTACTTACTGGTGGCATGTCAACTGAGTATTGAACGTCGTCAAACGTAATAGAATGAGGCTCAAATGGAAGAATCATTCCTCTTTTCTTGTCCTGATTGGCATCTGTTCCCACAGATGAGGAGATAGGTGAGGCATTATCTTCACTTTCATCTAGTGTAGTAGCTTGAGGCTTCTCGAAAGCTGCAGAATTTTGAATTGATTAGTCATGCGAAGGCAATTATGTTTATGGAAGTTCTTTTAAGCATGGGAAGTTGAGGCACTCACGATTGAGATATGTTAGAGAAAGAACAAATAAGAGGTTGAATGCAAACACAAATCCGAGTGTAGCCCCTGTTCCAATCCAATACCAGTATGCTTGGGGAAAGAACCCTCGAGACTTTGTGACAACAGATCCCAATGTTTCGGTTCCATTTATTAGCTATTGTACAAGAAAACAGAATCAGCTAATAAGTAGAGTAATATAAACTAGCTTAAAAGCGATGAGTTGATGCATTGGCTTACTTGGCTCCAACTGTGTGCTGTGAATTCATTTACAAGAATTGCATTCAGTGCGTACATCATAGGTGAAGCCCAGTAACCCCATATCCACCATCCTTTAACATCCTCTGTAAAAATGACCAAATATTGTCATAAGAAAACCTATAGTTATTTAAACAGAAGAAAATTGATTTACAAATTTGATGAACATTTTATACCTCGTGAAAGAACAAAGCCACCTAATGCAAAAAGCAGGAGCAGTGCAAATAATCCAAATGTATTTGCAACAATCATGGTCCTACCAGCTGCCCCAATGAATCTGAACAATGCTGATGCCGCTTGGTTGAGAAGTAAGAGCAGCATATACTGCTTGAAAAATCTGAAATATAGATTCTCAGTTAATAATCATTTGAAGAACAAAATGAGGTAAGGCATACTACTGCAAGCAATTTATCCAAAATAATAATAACTTCGAGTTTTACCTTCCTACGTTTGGATCAAATCCAATAACATAGTATGTGAGAAATGTCCAAACCCCAACTTCAATAAAAGTAATCGGGATTTTCAGGATCCATGATGGAAGGCCATATGCCCATGCAGGAAAAAAGAGATAGTCCCTTTGTTTGTAGAAGACGGGAAGTTTGTAAATTGTCATGGAAAGCTCTGACATTCCATTGAACATAATCATAACAACACTGAAAAATAAGGCGCCAGTAAATATTCCTCCATCAGCTTCATCATTTTTGGGCATCTCAGTACGGAAGAAGACAGTCATTGCCATCAATGCCACTACAGTAATCTGAAAACAGATGTAAAAGTCATTGTTAATAACAGCACACCACGTAAAACATATGAACATACATTAATAGTTTACAATGTCTAATACATGCCTGGAAGAGTTTGAAGAAATAGACAAAAGAGTTTCTCTTCATCAGTAAGAGTTCTCTCTCAGCACAAGCCTTCAGGAGCTCTTTCTTTCCGAGACCATACTTTTGGGTAGTTAAAGCAGCCGGATGGCCTTTGCTTTTATCAAATGGAACTGAAAGCTCGTCCGCAACTTTCCGGCCTACATGGAATGACTGGTATGCCTCAGCAAATTCACCGACGGTGACGAACCTATAAGGCTCATCCTTTGCCCAGTATTGCTGCTGATCTTTCTTTGATGTCACCTATCAATAGATTTATTTTCCGTTTAGCAATGAAAGGGAAAAATGACTACACTTGTTCACAAGGCTAATAAGTTGATTTTACTTTATTTTTTTATCTTACTTCTTGCAGGAAATCAGCCGCACCCTTCCTGTCGGGGCATCTAAAGCCCATGGATTCGAAAAACTCGAGCACTAGTTCTCGAGGACCCTGATAAACCATCTGGCCATCGGCCAAGAGAATGATGTCATCAAAAAGATCGTATGTCTCAGGTGCTGGCTGCAGGAGGGAGATAAAAGCAGTTCCTTTCATAATGTGCACATATTGTCTAAGCATTTTCACAATTTGGAAAGTTGTAGAACTGTCTAATCCTGTGGATATCTCATCCATGAAAAGTGCCTTTGCTGGTCCAACAAGCATCTCCCCTGCAAATTATGATCAAAACAATTTAATAACATGATTGAAACAACTAAGAAAATTGGTTTTTCGTTTTTTCATTTTCGTTTATTTACCGGTTGTGACACGCTTCTTTTGTCCTCCAGAAATTCCTCTTATCATTTCATCTCCAACCAAAATATCTGCACAGACGTCGAGACCCAAAACCTGGAAAGAAAATTCATAATAATTTTTAAATTTGCTCCAATTGAAATGCTATATTTGAATAACAGCATGCTTTGAGGTTATTATACCTTAAGATAATAATCTGTGAGCACATTAGCTTCGTCTCCTTCTGTAGCTGCGGCCTGCATAATTGAAAACAATATAACGTTTGCCTCAAGAATTTTTATTGGGAAAAAAATTCGTATGGAGAACTGAATTTGATTCAAGTGGTACAAACCTCAAACCAGATATTTATACATGGCCAAATTTGTCAATAACATTATTGTTGTGCTCTCAAGTACATGTTTTCTCATTACCTAGACTCTACTCCGATTATGCGCTTTTATTATTCTTATCATGGATATTCTAATAGATATGTTTTCAACAAAAAAAGAATGAATGACAGATTACAATTTTACTCCAAATTAACTCATATTCAAAAACTATAAAAATCTGGTTCAAGATTTTTACTAGTTTTCCTTGGGAATTCCATTGTCTCCCATGACTTCTATGAGTTTAGAAGTGTGTTTTAATTATAAATGTTATTCTATTTGTGTGATGAGCCACTGTGAAATAAGGAAGTAACAACATTTTCAAGAGTTTCTAATTTGAAAAGCAATAACAAGACCATACTAATTTAAATATCAGAATCATCCTCATTGAGTCGATAAGCAGAATAGACATTTATTTACCTTCATGTATATATCGATATCAGGATCAGGCTTGATATTCGCTGCTTTCTCTCTTCTTGACAACTCTGCTAACATCTCTGTAAATATTTCAGCATAAACAAGGAATAAGAATTCCAACTCTAGAAACTAACGTAAACTTGGAAAATAAACGTAGAAACAATAATCCATTGTTCTTTGAACGAACCATATCGCGATCCAACCCCCTGGCATCTTGCAGAGAAAGCCATGGTTTCTCTAACCGTCATTTCTCCAATATGAAGATCGTGTTGACTAATGTATGCAGCAGTTCTTTGGGGTACAAACTCTTCCATTCCTTGGCCATTATAAGTTACCCTCCCCGAAACCTGGCAAACACATTCAGTTTCATCAATAAAAGATTGAATTGATTAAAAAAAAAACCACATCCATGAAGAAATGTATATTTGTTACCTTCAAAGCAGGATCAAGCTTTCCAGCCAAAGCCAACATAAGGGTTGTCTTCCCGGAACTCGGAGGGCCTAAAAGCAGTGTCATTCTGTCCCCAAACGAAAGAATCGTAATGAAAAACTGGTAAATCTAAATCCATAAATAAAAAAATATATATACAAAAATCTGTAGGATTTTCGCGTTCTTACCTGCAGGGCTTGATGATACCGCTGGCATCCTTGAGGATAGGAAGAGCTCTCTTTTTACTAACTCCTATGTGGAGAGATTTCAAAATGCCCTTTAAGAGATCAAAAGAACACAAAGTTAGATTGAGACAACCTTAGTATGGATTCATAGCATAATGTTTTTGAGTAAATTTTTTACCTCTATAATATTAATATTGAAGTTAATAAAGGTAGGCAGAGCCCTGCCTCCCACATAAGCTTCTGCTTCAATATTCAAATTCTCGAACCGGACTTCGATTGTTGGCAAATCAATTCCAACTCTGAAAATAATCAGAAATAAATAAACCGAAATCCGAATTATAGAGCAATCAAAAGCCCGATCGCCAGGATCAATCTAAAAAAAAATTACCTGTCAATTCTATTTCTGAGTTTTAACAAGAACTTCTCATTGTCTTCATCCACAACATTAACCAGCCTATCCACCAGATTCCTTTTATCTTCAAATCCAAGATTTTGAACATCAACTTCATTTGCACCCTTTGATCCAAAAATAAGCCCTTTTCTTAAACGATCAAAGGTGGGAAGTTTTTCAAGAGCAGCCCATTTAAGAGCTTCTTCATCATCTTCATCCCGTGAAGAACGCGAAAAAACTTCGATTCCAGTATTCCTCCATATTGATGAACTGTTTGCTCTCAAACTTCCCATATGTTTACTTCCCACTCTTAAGCTACTACTAGCTTTATAAAGATCCCCCGCATCCATTTTACGCAATCAGCACAAACTTCACTGTATTTATTCCAAGAAAACTGCTAAATTTTGTGTAAAAAAGCAGCTTAGTCTCCAATAAAAAAAAAAAAAGCAAATGGAATACAGATTATTTCTATCTGTAGCTCCTTTTTTTTCCAACGGAACAAAATTTAATTTTATGAAATGGGTAGTGATTTAAGGACAGAAAGAAAGAAAAACAACGCAAGTGTTTCTGGCAAACTTCAAACAACTACTACTTATAATTTTGCAACGACGCTTTGAGGTTTCAACCAAGAAGTTTCCCTTAAAGAAATTTTATGCCACCTTCTTTGACCCTTCATGACCAATAATTAAACAAAAAATAATAATAATTGACGTTTCAATCTTCTTATCCCAATTATTTATTTGCATTATGGCACGACCAGCCAGCCGCCGCACACTGTTAATATTTCTAGATATTTTCTATAATTATATAATTATTATAACTTATAAGCTGATAATTAGTAATTATAATTTATTTTGACCCTGTCAACATCCAGTAGGTTGGAAAATGGAAATACTCATGCGTCATTGTTAATTAAAAAGGTAAATTCAATGTCATGAACACTTAATTTTAACACATTTAATGGAGCTCACGACTTTTCAGCCACGCATTTTATTAATTTTTAACAAAATTTATTAAAAATATTATTTTTATCAAACCAAACAGGGGCTTAATCAAGTCGAGTAGCATCTATTTAACCACTAAATTAGTCCAAAAATTTTGAAATGATATAAAAGAGTTAATTTTAATATTGTCAAAGCCAGCTCGATTTATTCGACCAGAAAAGTCGAAAATTGATATAAAATGTGGAGAATTTAGAAAATTGTTAATGATCAATTCACATCCTAAATTTTGTTTTTATTTATTTATTTATTTCGTTTATTAACACGGATTGATCATATTATAATCTTTTGATCTTTTCTTTTCAAGTTCATTTTTCTAGAACGTTTATAAATTTTCATTTAACTTACATCCTGATGAACTCGTCACGTGCTAGTCGATTATTTTTTCCTAACAACACTTCACAAATTTATTACTAAAATGAGGACAAGATTCAAACTTCAAATATCAAGTTAAATTACCTTGTTTAAATAATTATTAAATAAATTTATATATTTCAATCTTATCTTAAAGGAATCTGGAGTTATTTTATATATAAAATTTCGTTGTCAGTATTCAACTTGCAGATTTGCCATAGTCTATAGGCAGAATAATTCCAAGCCTCCAGTGTTGAATTACACGGTCCATGAATTTAGCCACTTTTATTGGGATGGGATGGGAAGGTTCCAAATAATAATAATAACTGTATTCTGCAGACTAACTTATTGCAACCACTAAGCCAATTATTTTATTATTATCTGTAAATAATATACAAAAAAATTGTAAACTATTTTATTCAATTATCACAATTGAGTATGCCAAATGTGTCGGCAAGGTAAACCTTATGAAATTTACCCTTGTTACTTATTGAACCCTGTCTTTATCATATTTTTAATAAAATTTGATGAAATATATGATTAAAATTAATTGTTAACTTTTACTTACATTCTATCAAATAGAGGTTGAACGTTATTTTTCTAATAAGTGGTTTTTTTGTAAAATAATAATTTTATACGTAATTAGCACATAACGTTCTCACATTTCCTTGTTATTGTGGAAAGCTTCCTTACCTTTCAATTTTTTGGCATTTTCACCCTTATTTCCACATTTCATTACGCAAATGGTCATTTTCATCAATTTTCTCAATTAAAAATTTTGAAATGACGAAAATACTCTTTCCTTTAAATAAAACAAAAGAAAAAAACTAATTGCAAATATAGTCCCAACTTTTTTGAAAAGCGCAAATGAGTCCCAAATAAATTATTAAAATGGTAATTAGCACTAATATCCCTACATTTCACTATTATTGCAAAAAACATCCATACCTTTTAGCCCCTGTTTGGCCCCCATTTTTTGGGGTTAAAAATTTGTAGAATAGTGATTGATGGGAGAATGTATGGTGGAAAAGTTTTAGATTTGTGTGTAATATTATTTTATTTGATGAATATGTGGTTGAGATAAAGAGAGAAAAAATTAATGTAATGGAATGAGAAAAAATGGGGCTCAAACGGGGGCTATATTTTAAAGAGCGATGATATTTAGAGGGTGTTTGTGAAAGATTAAAATCGGATTAAAATTGAAAAATTAGCCGTTATTGTTGACTTTTATTAGATGAGTTTGACCCAATAACGGCTATATTTTCAATTTTAATTGGATTTTGAACTCTATCAAACAAGCTCTTAGTATTACTTGTGCTTAACACTGGTCTAGGTGGTCACACTAATAGTATTAAATTATAGGCACAATTAAATGAATCGCATAATTTCACATTTAATGAACATATCACATAATGTCATTTAAATAGGTGCTCTAGAACAATTGGTGCTGTATAACATTATTCTACTTTAAATTTGTGGTTGAGATGAAGAGAGAGAAAAAACTAATGTAATGGAATGAGAAAAATTGGGGCTCAAACGGGGGCTTAATTTCTCAATAAAGAACTGTGAAATAATGAATATACCCTCATACTTAAATAAAAAATATATTTTTTAAATTTATAATTATTTAATAATTTATTTGGGACTCGTTTGCACTTTTTAATTTTTTAAATTTTTTAAATAAGTTTAATTGGGACTCGTTTGTACTTTTCATAAAAAATTAATTTTTTTTAATAATTTATCGGAGACTCGTTTGCACTTTTTTTAAAAAATGGGACAATGGTTGAAATTAATTCTTTAGCTTTTTTTATTTAAATATGAGGGTATATTCGTCATCCAACTATTTTTTATTGAGAAATTGGATAAAAATGGATGGAAACGATGGTTTGCGCTATAAAATCATAATTAAGGGAGAAAATGCCAAAAAAAAAAGGTAATGGTGTTTTTCGCAATAATAGTGAAAGGTAGGAACATTATGTTCTAATTACCTTTTTAATAATTTATTTGGGACACATTTACGCTTTTCATGAAGTTGGGACTATGTTTGCAATTAGTTTTTTTTCTTTTTTCTTTTGTTTTATTTAAAGGGAATGGTATTTTCGTCATTTCACAATTTTTAATTGAGAAAATTGATAAAAAAGACCTTTAGCGCAATGAAAGGTGAAAATACCAAAAAATGAAAGGTATAGACGTTTTTCACAATAACAGTGAAAGGTGGGGACGTTATGTGTTAATTACCCTAATTTCATAATATGAAGTTGTGCCACATAGCCAGGTCTTTTTTCGTTTTATTTTGCCTATGCCGTCGAACTAGCTTTTTATCATTTTCTTAAACTTTTCACAGAAGAATTTCTACCTAAATTAAAGTATAAACATTATGTCATGTTTGTAGAAATTCTTAAAAAAAAAAAATCTTCGAATTTATTTTTAATTATATATTCTTTCAATAAAGTTACTTTTGCACGTTGACTTATATCTTTTTCCTATTTTAACCACAATTTGAAAAAAAAAAATCACTTTTCTCCAAATTATTTCTCAAAGATTCTAAATCTAATAGGTGCTATATAATTCTCTTATATATAGATTATATTTGAAATAATATTGAAATGACATTTGGACTTCCTTAGCGGAGCAAGAAAGCTTCTATTGTTCTTATGAGCAATTGAACACCTGCAAAAAAATTGTTGGGACTTTCTCCCCCATTGTACCTCCGATGTGAGAATTAGTAATGGGGGAATGAAATAACTTCAGGAAACACAGAGAAAATATGTTGAGAAAAACCAGCCCCCATACTTGGCACGCCTTTGGAGTATTTATATGTTTGACGTCGTGTAACCGTCGAAGGTTATTGTCCACGTGTCTAGTGTAGCATGTCCATCCACCAAACAGTTTTCACCCATTACCTAATTCGACGGTTTCCACCCACTAAATGGTTAGTGGGAACAATGATAACCGACAAGCAGTTATCAATTAACTTAAAAAGATGTTAAGACAGTCGGGAGTCGTGATAATCGATCTCTCATAGCGAGAGTCATCTAGCATAACGGAATTTAAGATAGCATAGTGATAGTCGGGCTAGCATAGTGGTAGTCGCTCTATCATAATGACAATCAGGCTAGCATAGCAGTAGTCGCTCTACCATAGTGGCAATCGAGCTAGCATAGCGGTAGTCGCTCTACCATAGCGATGATCGATTTAGCAAAGGGTAAGTCGTTCTACCATAGCGATGGTTGGGCTAGCATAGTGTAAGTCATCTAGCTAATTACCTTCACTTGATTTGCCAGCATAATCAATCATTAATATCACACATCATCACTAGCCCCTCCACCTTTTATCGATGGTCATCGTTAAGAGGTAGCGTCTTCACTCCCAAAAACCATATTGGTTCTTCGAAATTCCTAAACCAAAATTTTAAAATTAGGCGAGACCCAACTGGTAATGTAGTAGATTTTGAAATTCCAAAGGGACCTAGTTCCTACAATTCTTCAACCAAATCAAAAGAATTAGGAGGCAGTAGTGCGATACAAAGCTTCTATAGAATATGCTAGGGTCATGGACGCAAATGTAGAGCAATAACAAACTTCTTCAGAGTATGCTCGGGTCATGGACGCATAAGTAGATCAATTCAAAGCTTCTTCAAAGTATGCTAGGGACATGAATGCCTACAGGTGGGGAAAACAGTGGCAGCCTCTATCGCCCTGACCAAAGAGTGGATGGCTACTGAGCATTCTTCTATTGACCTATCAGGCTACGATCGAGAAAGGGGAAAGAAAAAAATCTAAGACGTTTGGGCATACGAGCACACCGCGAGGAAAGGGCTAAGGGACGCGGTTGATGACATGATAGTCAATCTATAATCATTATATCGCATAGCAGTCATTCGACGACTTTATACGATCAACCGTTGACCGCATGTAATTTCCTCAATAGAAATGGACAATGGGGTTTACTTTGGAGGTTGCAACTTCGTCTTCTGTTATTGAACAAGGAAGGATTGTCTTTTCAATATAAAGTCGCCCTTCTAAAAGCGGCAAGGTCAAACTAAGCAGTTCTAAGCGAAGTTTTAATGTAAAAAAGCATAAAATGCGATTAAATGACAATGTCGAGTTTCACACTTAAACACGATTTTTCAGAACACTGAAAGAAATTATCTTACCGAAAAGTTGAACAAAAATCATTCATGAACTCCGATTGTATACCTATTAAATGGTTGTCACGAAAATGGAAATCGAATTTCAACATAGAAATGCAACATAGAAATGGAAATCGAATTTCAAGATACAGTCACTTTAAATTACATTTTCTTTGTTTTCATGGAAAACGAATTCCTATAGGTTTGCTGAATTTTATTTTCCAACTAACATGGAATTGGAATTTATATTCACATTTGCGTATCAAACGGACCCTAATTATAAATACAAAATAGAGTTCAAAGATAAACACTAACCAAAATCTATAAGGGATACGAAACTCTACAATGTATGGAGATGGAGTCTCCATTTGAAACTCCAATCTTGGTACGTAGAAGTTCAAAACAAGAACGTGGTGGTGCTTTTGTGAGTACATCGTATATCTGATTAGTAGTGCTAATGTACAAAATTGAATGAGAACCATTTTCAACTTTCTGCCACACAAAATGATAATCAATGGAAATGTGCTTCATGCAAAACTAGATTTGCGCTAAGGTAATTGGAATGATTGTCCAAAATGATCGCAAAAGTTTACGGCGAACAATTTCACTTTAAAATATTGTACTGTTACGAGTCTCGATCGGTTAATAAGTTTTCTTACTTTATGCATTTTAATTGCTGTTATTGAAAAGTATCTTCAACTAATTTTTCTCCAACAATTTCCAACTCAATCGACGTGGGAATAAGTTTGGAATGTAAATTACTGAATAGTGGGACGATGAATACTTTGGTTGATATTATGCTTAAGATACCGAAGTATTCGTTTTGCTACGGTCAAGTGAGTGATACTTGGTCGATGCATGAATTGAGATAGCTTATTCACAGGAATCAAACTAGGTAATATCAGGTCAAGTCACAAATTAATCGTCATTAGTTTTCTAGATTCACACGCCCAAAAAAGTCGTGGAAGATCCTTTACTGTTTGAATAGCAACTTAAGACTTCAAACTGGTCAAAGAAGAATAAGAAAATTCTCCACCAAATTAGAAAAGTAACGAGGGATTTTCCCAAGAAATAGGGACAGTATTGACTAGTAAAAGAAAAATCTTGGCCCAGTAAAAAGGTTGGAATTGTAAAACTTTTTGACTTTTCCTTCAAGAAGGTATAGTGGGAATGAAAATGGGCATTTTGGCTACCAAACGTTTACAAATATGTCTTTGGTTAGAACTTCAATTTTTTAATCAATGGTTCACAAATTCGACTTGTCTTTCTAGAAGACATTAATATAAAAAGTTGCACAATTATAAGTCACTTTTAAAAGGTAAAAGAAAAAGGTAGAGCTACGATTAAGGCGTGAATAAAAGGTTTGTATATGTACGTAGAAAAGATAGCCAACTCCACTTCATTGATCGTCTTGAACTCAAATGAAGTCGTCGTATAGCTACCCGTTCACAATGTAAGTAGATTGTTGGCCATTCCTCATTTTTGGGAAGTGGGATGGTATGGGAATTAAAATCTCCATTTTTGGCCAGATTCATTAATTAACTTTTTATAATATAATTTTTTAGTCTTTTCACAGATGATTTAAATTAAAATTAAAAAATAAATATATTTGGGATGAATTCGAAAATTCAAAGCAGGACCATATTTCCTGTTCACGTCTCGGTTGGATGAGATGGGTTATTTTACCATCCATTTCCTTATCCTTTTATTGTAAGTAAGAGAAAATTCTACCGTGCGCCAACAAAATCACTTGAGAAATAATAATACATTCTCCCATAAAATAATATTACACGAAAATTTAAAACTTTTTTTCTTCCAAAAAATCACTATTCTAAAACATATTTTCCCTAAAAAAAAGTCATTTTAATGGAGTCCAAACAGGGGCTAAGGCAAGGCGAAAAAAAAAAAAAAAAAATTAAGCCCTTTGTCTTGTAATAAATAATTCACTCTTCCCTCTATTACCATCTTCCTCAAATGAACAGTAGAATTTTATTTGATCAAACGGTTGGAAAATGTATTCATTCCATCAAAACATCACATGAATAATTACGCGAAATTCTTCATAAATTTTCCTAAAATATTTGGAATAAAGTAACGTGAAATTTTTTTATAATATATATTATAGGAAAATATGAAAAATTTTGAGGACCAAATTAACAAAGTTTTTAATGTAATTATTTCTACCAAAAAGTTTTACTTCAAAAATAATCTTGATGATATTTAATTTCACAATTTCTTAGTCTAAGCATTTTTTGTAAATTTGTGTTGAAGTTTAAAGTTGAAAACTAGCTATAAAAAAATCATAATTGAAGCACGATCAGAAGCAGTGTTCAAAAAAGTGTAAAATCATAATCGAACCTAAATAATTTTTTTAGAACGTTGATAAAAAGAATCCCTAAGAATTCCTAACCCATATGTTAATCAAAAATGCTGAATGTACAACCTTTTTGACAGCCCACATGTGAGAGGGCTGTCAAAGTGAATGTACAAAAATGTTGTACATATAGCATAGTTCTATTTTAATGGTCAGACAAAAGTATTGGTTTTTAAACAAAACTCTTATCATTTAGACAAAACAACAAAAATCATTCACGAGGTCCGATGGTACACCTATTTTGAAATATTAAGGACCTATGCATAAGTTAGGAACTAGCTTGTAACTTGATGAAAGATTGAGGATCCATGGTGCCATAAGAACCTAAAATAGCTCAAAATATGAAATAGTAGAGCCATTGATAATATTATCAAGATATTTGTTTTGTGCGGTCCAAAGTATATTTTGAAAAAGGACTCGGTCAAATTTCGTTTAATTAGTTTTTCTTGATTCACGTGGCAAATAAAAGTCGTGGAAAATCCGTTACAATTGGACTACAAACTGGTCAACCAAGGAAATAAATCGTCATCAAATCAGGAAAATAGCGAATGATTTTCCAAGAAAATGGATACAAAAAAAGTAAAATCCGGGAATAATAAAAGGCTGGAATTATAAATCTTTTGACTTTTCCGCTTAGAAAAAGGAAAGGGCAGTGGGTATGAAATTGGACATTTGACTGTCAAACACTCGAAACTATATTCCCAAATTTACACCTTCAAATTTTAAATCAACGGTTGCCAATTTCGACTTGCATACATCTAGAAGACAAAAATAGAAAAAAGTATGTTGTTAAATTGCAATGATACAATATTTGTTTGGGGGCTTGTTGCCAGATGTTTTAACATCTTTGTTGACAGAAAAAGATGCGTAAAAAAATGATCGGATGACATAATTGACTATTTTTAAAACAATTTAATAAAATTTTGCCATGTTGACATTCTGGCAACAAAGATGTCATTCAAGTTGTTGTAGCATGATTGAAATTGGTTTTAAACTAATTATGAAACTGAAGATGACTTTTTCGAGTCTTCAAATGAGCATCGATTTATCGATATTGGTAATTTTTTCAATAAAATAAATTTACAATACGTTTAATTTTGTGATCATATATTCAAGATTTCATATTTTACCTCCCGAAGATAATAAAGTCGTGTGATTAGTGTTTCTAGATACACACTTGGAAGATCCTTTATAGTTAAGACTAACAACTTCAGACCATTAAACGAGACTATTTGATAATTAAAAGAAAATCTTGACCTAATAAAAAGTTGGACTAGTAATTTTGACTTTCCTCTTAAGAAAATGGAATGGTAGGAAATGGGCGTTTTGCCTGCTAAATATTCAAAATTATATTAGTAGATTTTTTACAAAAAAAAATTAACAATGGTGCCTGAATTCGAGGTATCTTACTAGACGACTAAGAACGAGCACTAATAAGAGTAGGATATTTAGGGGGTGTTTGATTGACTTTATTTTTTATGGAAAATATCTTTTTTTTTTTTACTCAATTTCCTACTTTTGGGATGTTCGATTTAACATTTTTTTCATGAAAAATATTTTTCAAAAGTTGCTCATGTGACTATATTTTCTCAAAAACAAGGAAAATATTTCCTTTTATGGGGGTAGGTGTTTATTTTCTAGAAAATTCATGCTTTCAAAAAATTCAACTTTATGAAAAATACAACATTTTCTGTTTTGAAAATTAAGTCAATCAAACACATTTTATTGACAATTTTTATGCAAATAAATTCTATGCAATTCAATTACATAGAACTTATTTTCTTTTTTTATGTAATTTCCATGATTGCAATCAAACACGCCCTTAATATACTTATATAATCCTTTTACTTATGAATTATAGTAAAATTTAGTAAAATATACACAAGACTATATATAGGACGTAAAAACATTTTTCATGCTAATTGTTTCATGTGTTAAACATATATATTTTGTATGTATGACTTAAGGAGCATGTTGGAGTTTGAGAGTCCTAAAATTGATGACACACTGGTAAATTGAGCTCACGACAATCATGAATCAGGTGTCCACATTTTTTAAGGCACTCCTCTCTTTCAAGAGGATTCGCGGGTCAATGAATAGTGGCGTATTTAGAATTGGAGTTCAATTAAGGCAATTGTTGATCATTAATCGTCGAGGGTCAACGGTCGTAATAGTGAGATTGTGTTATTGTTGGAATAAATCAATCACGTGAGAATGCAAAGCACTCATAACAGAAATTCACTAAGGGAGCTGTACGAATGCTGATTTTCAGGAAGAGAATATTGGCTGTTATGCCACCTATTCATTACCGTTTTCTTGAATGATTATATTCCTTTTGTATGTAATAGTAAGTATAGGTTATCTGTGTATAAATATCAGTAGCTGAAATGAGAAACATGTTCTTGAAATCATTAAATTCATCTCGTTTTCAGACTTGGTATCAGAGCAATAATGGCCAACGCCGAAATTAGCAATCAGTCCGCTCCAAGCAGCTCACCATCCACTCAACCAGCTGTGAGTCCAATTTCACACCTTGGGATAACTCTTACCCAAACTCCACCTGTGAAACTCGACAGGAATAATTACCTTCTATGGAAAAACATGATTATGCCTATGATCAAAGGGCATAACCTTGAAGGCTATCTACTTGGCACAAAGAGCTGCCCACCTGAGTTTCTGGCAATTCAAACCACTACGAGTGGAGGAGAAGCGGTGGAGATGGTGCAAAATCCAGAGTTTAACAGGTGGATGTCAACTGATCAACTATTAATGGGTTGGTTATATTCCTCCATGACACCTGAAATAGCAATGAGGGTCATGGGCTGCACCAGTTCAAATACATTGTGGATTGCTGTTGAGGAGAGCTATGGTATCCTTAACAGATCAAGGGTTGTCTTCCTTACCGGTGAGTTGCAAAGGACAAGGAAAGGATCTATGACCATGGATCAATACTTAAGCACAATCAAACTACTGGCAGATAATTTGCAGATAGCTGGGAAGGCTGTTGAGCACTGTGATTTGGTAACACAGGTCCTATCAGGGCTCGATGAAGAGTATACACCTATTGTTGTGCAGATCAACAGTAAGGAAAATGTCTCATGGCACGAACTTTCTTCAATACTGATGACCTTTGAAAGTAGACTTGAGTATCTGGAACAAGTCAGGAGCAATTTTAATTCACTAAATGTGAATCAGTCAAGTGTTCACCTCACTCAAAGGACCAGTCCAGGAGCTGGAAGAACCTTTAGGGGTGTCAATAATAGCAGAGCTATGAATTTCAGAGAAACCTTCAGAGGAAGGACAAGAGGAAGAGGTCGAGTAGGAAGACCTAGTGAAAGCAAGGGACCTTGCCAGATCTGTGGATTAAATAATCACACAGCAAGCTGGTGTTTCAACCGTTTTGATGATAGGTACATGGGAAACAGGCCAAATAACTCGAACTACCAGAGTAATGCATCATCCCCTGCTGCATACATAGCATCATCAACAACACTGGAGGATCAAGCATGGTTCGCAGACTCTGGGGCTAGCAACCATGTCACAGCAGATAAAGGTAACTTAAATTCCATCAGAAAATATGAAGGTAATGAGAAGTTACTAGTTGGTGATGGTAATCCCCTAAAAATTTCACATGTTGGAAGAGGTAACATTCCTTCACTAAGTGATAAAACTCTTGCACTCAGTAAATTGCTACATGTACCTGCAATTAAGAAAAATTTAATTAGTGTTTCTCAGCTTACAAGAGATAATCGTGTATTCATGGAATTCTTCTCTGATTGTTGTGTTGTTAAGGATCTCCAGACCAAGAAGGTTCTGCTGCAGGGAGTGCTTAAGAATGGCTTATACCAGCTGACATTGCCAAGATCAAAATACGACCTCACAGCCAAAGAGTCTGATCAAAATAATTCAAATTGTCTTCCATGTTTCACAGTGAATTCTAGTCGTGTTGAGTCAATCAAAGGTGCTAAACTTCTAGAGTCAGATCTGAATGTATGGCATAGAAGATTAGGTCACCCTTCAAATCTAGTATTAAATCGAGTCCTTAAGTCTTGTAATCAGTTCACCCAACTTAATGAAATTCCTGCATTTTGTGAATCCTGTCAATTCGGAAAATCTCATGCCTTACCCTTCAAGATATCCCATTCACATGCATTAAAACCTTTGGATCTAGTGCATACAGACGTCTGGGGACCTGCACCTGTGACTTCCATATCTGGTTTTAGATACTATATTATCTTTGTTGATGACCATTCCAGGTTCACGTGGATCTATCCAATGAAACACAAATCTGATGCACTTAACACATTTACTAAATTTAAAAATTTAGTGGAAAATCTTTTTGAGAGGAAAATAAAGGTATTGCAATCTGACTATGGAGGTGAATATAGAACATTCAGCAAAATTGCCCTTGATTCTGGAATTAAGCTTAGGTTTTCCTGCCCCTATACCTCTAGCCAAAATGGGAGGGCCGAAAGAAAACACATACATATTACTGAGACAGGTTTGACCCTTTTGGCTCAGGTAAAAATGCCTTTACGGTATTGGTGGGAATCCTTTGAATTTGCAACCTACTTGATTAATAGACTGCCCACTTCCATACTCAAACATCAGTCACCTTTCAAAGTGTTATATGGAAAGGAATTTGATTACAAATCACTTAAGATTTTCGGGTGTGCTTGCTATCCCTATCTCAGACCATATCAGAAACACAAACTTAGCTTCCACTCTCAAAAATGTGTGTTCCTTGGCTATGGCGATTCACACAAGGGTTTTAAATGTCTAAATCCCAGAGGCAGAGTCTATATCTCCAGACACGTTGTATTTAATGAACTGATTTTTCCTTTTGAGTCAGGCTTCTTGAACAAATTTTCAAACTCACAAGCTTCTGAAATTTCTCTGAGTCATCTGCCTTTTAACATTGAGTCTTGCCACGAAATTACACCACATCCTACTGCTGCTGGTATAACTCATTCAGATGCACAACCTGAAGTAGCCATTCCTGGTGCTGAGTTAGATCCACAAGAGGAAGGTGAAATGAGTGAAGGAAATGATGATGCCTTAATGCATCAAGATGAACCAACAGGTCATGAAATTGTCGACATTTACCAAGATGAACCTGAGACAGAAGTTGTGGGAAGTGAAGTAAATGTTGATAACACAGTACAAGCTGCTGGACATCACATGATCACCAGAAGCAAGGCTGGGATTTTCAAGCCAAAAGCCTATACAAGTCAGGTACATGATAAACTTGCTGAAATTGAACCATTAACTGTGAATGATGCACTGCAAAGTAGCTCCTGGAAGAAGGCCATGGAGGATGAGTATAATGCATTAATGCAAAACAACACTTGGACATTGGTACCAATTGAACCTGAAATGAAGATAATTGGAAGTAAGTGGGTATTCAGAATCAAATTTAATTCTGAAGGGGCAGTGCAACGACATAAGGCGAGGCTGGTAGCAAAGGGGTTTCTTCAAACCCCTGGAGTAGATTATGGGGAAACATTTAGTCCTGTAATCAAGGCGTCAACCTTAAAAATTGTTCTAACACTAGCGGTTTCAAGAAACTGGCATATCAGACAAGTTGATGTGAATAATGCTTTTTTGAATGGAAAGCTCACTGAAACAGTTTATATGCATCAGCCAGAAGGGTTCGTGAACAAGGAAAATCCAAATTTCGTATGCAAGTTAGAGAGGGCACTATATGGGTTGAAACAGGCTCCAAGAGCCTGGCATGAAGAATTGAGAAACACGTTGCTAAAATGGAAGTTTAATCAGTCTAAGGCAGATAGCTCATTATTTTTCTCAGCTGAAGATGGAGATGTGTTCTATATATTGGTGTATGTGGATGATATAATTATAACGGGGAATAACAAGCAAAGGCTTCAGGAGATCATTGAAAATCTAAATACCTGTTTTGCTCTCAAAGATCTGGGGAATCTGAATCAGTTTCTGGGTATGGAAGTTCACTGAGATGAAGCAGGTCTCTACTTAACTCAGTCTCAGTATGCAGCTAGTTTACTCAAGAAATTTGGCTATGAACATCTCAAACCGAGCTTGACACCTATGGTAGCAGGAAAGTTAATCTCCAAGATTAATGGACAAGCTATGGAAGATCCAACGCTGTACAGAAGTGCCATCGGTGGACTTCAATACTTGGCACATACCAGGCCTGACATCACTTATGCTGTTAATAGATTGAGCCAGTTTCTCCAATTACCTACAGATGTTCACTGGAAAGCCTTAAAAAGGGTGTTCAGGTACTTGAAAGGAACACTAAACCTTGGCCTTGCTATTCGTAAAAGTGACTGTCTAGATATAAATTCATATGCAGATTCTGATTGGGCTTCGTGCCCGGATGATAGAAGATCGACTGCAGGTTATTGTGTATATCTTGGGGATAGCTTGATATCTTGGTGTTCCAAGAAGCAACAGGTTGTAGCTAGATCTAGTACCGAGGCAGAGTATAGAGCATTGGCTCATAGCGCATCTGAAATTTCATGGGTTCAATCCTTACTGAAGGAACTCGAAATATCACAGATTTCCACTCCAAGAATCTGGTGCGACAATTTAAGTGCGAAAGCACTTGCTTCAAATCCAGTCTATCATGCAAGGACTAAACATATCGAACTTGATGTACACTTTGTGCGAGACAGTGCTAAAGGAAGAATTAGTGATTGACTATATACCTTCATCAGACCAGATGGCAGATTTGCTGACAAAACCACTCTCACATTCAAGATTCTTGTTTTTAAGAGACAAGCTTGGAGTTGTAGAAACATCCTCCATCTTGAGAGGGGGTGTTGGAATAAATCAATCACGTGAGAATGCAAAGCACTCATAACAGAAATTCACTAAGGGAGCTGTACGAATGCTGATTTTCAGGAAGAGAATATTGGCTGTTATGCCACCTATTCATTACCGTTTTCTTGAATGATTATATTCCTTTTGTATGTAATAGTAAGTATAGGTTATCTGTGTATAAATATCAGTAGCTGAAATGAGAAACAGGTTCTTGAAATCATTAAATTCATCTCGTTTTCAGACTGTTATTAATATTTAATTAAATAATAGTCAAAAACTTTCTAAATCATTAAATTCATCTCGTTTTCAGACTAGGGGGCTGCCTGCCCCCACCTTCAACCTGTGACCTTACCGCGGTGGTCGATTCGTGACCAACTCCGCAAATTGGCAATAATTAGACTTAACTGAATTAACTAATAAAGAATGAAATTCTGGGATAAAAAAACCAGTGATCTTCACCTTTTGTAACTTGCGTCTTTAAACAAAACAAATGTTGAATACAGGAACATCCAATTTCTCTTCCAGAAACAATGAAGGCAAGATGTAGCTACGCTTATTGTAGGTAAATTCAAGCTCAGAACATGCCTTACCAAGTTTATCCCTTTGATGATTGATGCAACAGATGATAATTGAAAAAATTATTTCTCAAGATTAATCACATTAATCAGTCTCTCACTCAATGCTGATAGGTTGATGCGCATTAGTGCCGTGGCCTGCAAAAAGAAAAAAAAAAGAAGAAAGAATTATTTAGATATTGAAGTATTGAACCATCTCATCTAAAAATAGTACAGAGGAAACAATTTTATGAGTTTAAATTGTCGTCCATGTGCCTCCTCTTATGTAGGGCAAATTCTGTTTTTCCATCAAACATTAATATGTGCACAATTTTTCATAAAAAGTGGCCATGTGACATTTGCCTCCTCGAATTTAGAGTTGAACCAAGCTTAAACTGTTAGAGAGTAGTAGACAAATTTCAATTTAAATTTTTGTAAAAAAACCGGGAATTATGTAGACATATAGAACAGATGAAAACATATATATGTTGTACCTCAAACTGAATTCTGTGGAGGATCTTTTGATCATTTGTTTTTGCAGAAACACTGCTTACCACATTGAGATTTTCCCTAATCAATTCCCCAAGAACTCTTGACAGAGGAAACCCTCCCTCTTGTGAGCTAGTGCTTATCAAAATCTCGGCACCATCTCGGCAAGGACTCACTGTCACACTATTAGGCATTAAATTACTGTTTGAGCCTGAAGTATACAATTTTTTAAGCTTGTCTCTACTCAAGCTCAGTTCTTGGATATTCTTCTGCATGTCTTTTATGTAATTCAAAGCCTCGTTCATGTGATCACATACAGCACGCTTCCCCTACAACACCATGAACGCGAACTAAATTTCTAGCAAATTAGAATATAAAATGTTTGGTAGAGAGGATTGGATAGTAATTGACTGTAATAAATAAATAATTGCTTTATTAAATAAATAATTTATTTATAAGAAGGGTTAAACCTAATTATGTTATTTAATCACGGATGATTGCTTTATTAAATGACAAATTGTGGGAATCAGAATCATTTCACTGTTCTATAATTTGTCTGGAAACAGAAGACGGGCAAACCGAGACGAGATAAGATATGTTTGCCGAACTGGGATTTCAAAATCGACGGACGGTGGAATTGTACCCATAATTGATGCATGGTTATTGAAATATGAACAACTAAATTTAAATAAACAAATACTTTCCTTTCTTTGATAGTTGAAGTTTTCAAAGAGGTGTGGTACAAAAGTTGAGATTTGAAAGATTAAATAGAGATTAATATAGTGACCATTTTCAACTTTTACAACAAAGGTGACAGTTACATTTAGGGGTGGGCATGAGTTGGGTTGGGTCGGGTTTTTGCCTCAACCCAAACCCAATCCAACACAATCCAACATGATCGATTTGATCAAAATTTAATCCAATCTAACCCGTGTAAATGTTGAAACTCAACCCAACCCAATCAAGTATCGGTCAGGTTGTGTTGGTCGGTTTGTGACACAACTTGTTAACAAAAATTAAAGTCACCAAATTGTCTATTATACTAAATTCGAATGGACGTGATTAAATAATAAGTAAATAAATAAAATTATCTATTATCTTATTCAATTCTCATTAGTCGAGCCTATAAAAAATAAAGTGCATTTAACATAATATGGAAAAGTTATATTACATTTCTTGTGAGAATGTGAGTAAACCCCTCCTCTAAAATGCACCAAGCTAATTAGAGTTACACTATCCACTCATACTTTTTAGGTTCCTTTTACTTTTTAGACTTACTCCTCCTCTAAAATGTACCAAGTTAATTAGAGTCACACTATCCACTCATACTTTTTAGGTTCCTTTTACTTTTAGGCATTTTTTTTTTTTTTTAAGTAGGTGGGTTGGGTTGGGCGAGTTTATTCAGTTTTCATGAGTTAACCCATAATCCGACCCAGCCCAACTCGCCTACACAATCAACCCACCCAACCCGTGTAAAAAACAACAAAAAAATCAACCCAAACCGATCGGGTTGGTTCGGGTTGAGCGGTTTTGACGGGTTCGATCGGATTTTGCTCACCCCTAGTTACATTTGCTTTTCTTCAAAGGCACATGATTTTTTATGTAAACCGCTGCTCCCAAAATTGGCACTTCGATAGAATGTGACTATTTTGTTTCTTATTATTGTAAGGAGACACTAAAAAAAACATGATTTTGATGTTGGATATTGTTCAAATCAATAATGAGGAATGAATTTGGAAGTGATGGGAGTGGTTAACCTTGAGAAAAACAAACAAAAACAAAATGAGAACAAAAAAACGGTGAATGTTGAAAAAATGGCATGGGCGGCTTCAAACCTTTCATTTTTGGCGATTTCTTCTTGCTGGTTTTATTTTCGTTATTCATCAACTTTCTCAATATTTGATAAATTTGAATAGCTAATTAACTATTTATTAACAAATACTTTTCCGAAGAACACTATTTATGTTAGAAAATAAACCATGGAGATATTAAAATCGTGATTTTACGCTGTTACAAACAAAATATTAATTAATGAAATTTTGATGTTTATTGAGGCAAAATTGCGACAAAATTCCCTTTACAAATAGCAATTGCCACTAAACTTGCGCAAGCTGCAATTGAACTTTAAAATATTTCTCAACCATTTTAAAAAGTTAACGAATTTGATGATGTGTCAAACAAAATTTTACGCGTGGCATGCTTTCGACATTAATATATACCACATCACTAAAATAACAAGTTTAGTGGCAACTCGAGTCTGGAAACATATATTAAAGAAAGTTAATTGAAAAATAGAAAACATGTTAAAAGATAAGTGACAACTGATATATTTAACTTGAGAAGGTAGTATTTGTTGGGTTTTAATTTGTCATGAGAGCTTACATATGTAATTTATTGTGTATTAAATGTTAGGGAAAAATTCATGGATCATGTA